>QFEN01000219.1:256-13224 GCA_003316125.1 Auricularia polytricha
ATGTTGATCCGGCTGTGCTCACACGTCCTCCTCAGGACCTCAAACAAAAGACCTAAACCAGACAATGGTGTTGATCCGTGCAGGGACCATGCTCGCACATCACTTTCAGGACCTCAGGACCTCGAACAAGAGACCTAAACCAGGTGATGGTATTGATTCACGCAGGGACCATGCTCACATGTCCTCCTCACAGAAAAACCTGATCCCGAACCTCCAGCTCCCGATGCCGATTGACACAGATCGAAAGCTTATTTTTCCTCGCTATGTTCTTTGAGAATTAGACTTGGAACTTCTAAACTCTGCATTCATCACAATCAGCTGATGGCAAGGTCGTTCCTTATTTGGTGGGCTCAGTCGCAAGTTGACAGATAAGCTGCCCTTTTAATCTCATAGTCTACTCATTACCCCTTCCCCAATCATGGTCCAGCATAAATCAAAGCTGTCCACATCCAAAGATACTTCCTCCCCTTCCGAGTCTTCTACTCCAGCAACTTGAACGTCTTCGATGATTTGGACAAACCTCGCAACTGCCCCAACCATCCTTGAAAAGCTCACCCGTCAAGATGGTTTTTTTTTGACTTGCTACACAGGTGACAGAACCTTGCTTCTAAAGTTGAATATTTTCAAGGAGGGTGCGAGGGCGATGTTTTGATACCAAAACACACCGCCGGATCCGATGAACCTTACTCTCCACGTAGTATTTCAAATTAGTTGATCAGACTTCACCCCTGATGCAAAGTTTGTTCCTGTGGATGTGGTCAATGGAATATTTGCAGATGTCAAACTTTCCTGCCATTTGATGGCCACTTCGATCACCATGACTTCATGGATGATTTCCCCACTGTCATCGACAACTTGCAGGGGTTTGGACAATTGATTCGACGAGAATGTGATGCTGAAT
Source organism: Auricularia polytricha (assembly GCA_003316125.1). Classification (NCBI taxonomy): domain Eukaryota; kingdom Fungi; phylum Basidiomycota; class Agaricomycetes; order Auriculariales; family Auriculariaceae; genus Auricularia; species Auricularia polytricha. Next base: position 1,158 of record QFEN01000219.1, read on the forward strand.
CCTCGAGCGCAATACATATGGCTGTAGGTGTTGAGTCCATTAAACTCGTTCACCATTTATTCACCGTAAGTTACGTTTATCACTCTCGACATTTCGATGCACTCAAAACTTCTTTGGTAGCTTAAACCAACCAAGAGTGCAGATGATAAACTTGCTGCTGATATGGCAGATGATGCCACATCATCTGGTAGACTACATTTGGCCTTCCAAGCCATTATTGTGCAACTGATTGTCCCTCTACCAGAGACTGCTACAAACCTTCAGCTCAGAATTTGATATATTGAATTGGCCAGTTCTGGATTGCTGCAAAGCCGAATTTACAAGCCTCGCCGAAATACCCATTATCGATCCTCTCCCGGCATACAGAATTGATCACAAACTTGAACTCATTCCGCCAACTCAATATGAGACCAAATTGTGTGGTGCTATGATTGAAGTGCACTTTGCATTTTTTCACCATCAGCATCAGAAGGGTCGCATTTTCAACGCTGTTCTTCGTGAGATGATTGTGTTACGGCCACCTTCCGACATGAGTCCGCTGAAACGACGCAAACTTGGTGCTGGGCCCCATCAGATAGGCCTTTCAAAGGAAAGAAGCACATTCACGTATCTTCAGCGACCAATGGTAAATACTATCTTTGAATCGAAGCTGTGCAATGATCGATTTAGTACCAAACCGTCTGAATGTGTTGTTCATAGTATCATGTTGTATTCGGATAGCATAGTTGGCTCAGTTTTCTTGATCATGACTCCGGCTCGCCACTCTTGAAAGTTTTGTTGTAATACCAGTATACCGCTGATGTACAATTCGTGATCCATGTCGATGAGTACACAACACAGCTTGTGGAACAAGGTTGCTGCCGGTGAAGCCCAGTGAAAACCGGACATGGCCATTTCCACGCAGAACTACGGAATTAGATTTTGTAAATGTAAATTATCGTTACTTCGACGGAATTCGACTTAGCTTGATCATGTGATCAGTTGTGTTGATCGAACTGCGTATGCAGTGTGCACTGTGCAGCGTAACGTTCAACATTTGTTCAACAACATCGCATCAGCACACCTCAGTCTCACTATAGAACTGATCAACTTACCCTTGGACGATACTGATGCCCCTTTGCTTAATACCTCTACACAATTTTCGCTCATTTGGTCCTCAATCATTTTGCTATGTCTGTTATGCCTGATGAACACTACCAGCTTCAGGCTCAAGATCTCAGCCGCATGAATAAATTATATGACAATAACCACCAGCTCCCGGGCCATGCTAGTGCACAATCTCCCTTTCTTGTACCTTCACAGGGTCAGCTGAATCAAGGCTGGAATGGCGTTTCGCATCGCGGTGGAAGCTTTCCAAACAATACAGTGAGATTGAATATGTTTTATTATGTTCAAAACAGCGCATATAACCACTCACAGCATACATTCGCGCAAGTCCAAGATGAAAATATTCATCTGCGATTTGTCAATGAACATTTGAATCATCAAATTTTGACCCTTACTGCATCCCAAGATACTTATCAGTTTGTTTTCTCCCGTTATCTTCAGCAGCTTAACAAACCCCAAGCTTAGAGCTGCATTTGAAACTTTCTCGCACTCACTTTCACTATCAGATGATATTTCGCTGTATTCAGGCTCCAATGCACTACTTCAACCACTCAAAATCCCCGTCAAGACTGACACCGTCGATTGCAACCCTGTCACTGGTTTACGAAAGGAGGACTACCCTCTCGTCAAATTTTGGACACACGAAGACTTCAAGAAATGGGACAGCGCTGCTGATGCACAAGGTGATCAGCGGGGATCATTACCCTTCCTCGAGCATACGAATGGGAACCCTGTCACGGCATCCGAGCAACGTGCCATTATGAAGACTTTTCGCGCGGTCTGGTTTGGCCTCTTTACAACGTGGAATCGCACCAATCTCATGGGGTCGAGCAATCCCCAATGCTCGCAATGTACTCTACAAAGAAGTGTCTCGCATACACCCCGAATTAGCCCTCAATACCTTCTGCCGCAGCGGCAGCATCAGGCAGGAGGGGCAGGTACGAGCACGAGCGCAGGGGCGGGGTTACGAGCGCGGGTGGTTTTTAATGGCATGTTTCATATTGTATGCCATGTTGCAATGCATCAATTTCCGTATATTTGCGTCGAAGCCAGCAAGATATCAAAGGGACACGCAGTTTTATTCAGATCTACGGAATTCTATCTAGTAGTCAATGCGTCGAAAAGCATACACCAGCGCCGATGTGCATCGTTTTCGCAGCTACGGAAAGCGCAGATACCGACGCGTGTCTATGCAATACGAAGTGCCATAGCCACAGTATATCTGCGTGGCAGCGCGTGGAAATGGCCATGTCCGGTTTTCACTGGGGGTGAAGCTCGGCCTATTCTAGTACGTGCAGTGTGCGGTCTATTTTTGTTCAATGTATTGCCACACATTGATGCGATTCGAGGGGAAATCAACGGTGCACCGGATTCACATAAACATCGCAACTACCAATATTTCTTCTCCAAGTCGCATGCAACCAGAGGCTATGGTCATAAGTGAAAGGCTATATATTTAATCTGTGTGTCCAATGCGCCGGCTCTCCTGTCGCCCTCTCTCATGGCAGCTTCTTCCAATCCAACAGAAGAAAATTGGCATCCGTCCAGTCTTCTTGCATACGATGCACTTCCGAATCACCAGGACTTTGACTCGACAATATCTGATGCGAAATTCACTGCTGATACTAGAACTTATTTCTACGCCCGCAGTCTGACGAGTCGCAGATATGCCCTTATTGGAGTGGCATGCTCAAGTATTTTCGGCTGCCTATGCATCGTTACAGGCATTGTCACTTTAGCCAATCACGGAGTCTCGGGAGTAACCGTGGTCAATCCTATTTACAATAATGTCACGGGGTTATATCCACGGCTCCACGTGCAGGAGGAGATAGTGACCCTGATACTGAACTTAATCGTCACGTTATGCACCGAGTCCATAGGCTTCGTACATGGCATCTCATTGCGCTCTGCACTAGCCTCAGAATCTCGGCTTCGGTTCAACACTAATTTGCGCCTTCTCACTGCAGCTCGTGGATGGTATAACCCCAACGGTGCCCTACTAAATGGTGTCTCGGCTGTCCTCCTCATTATATCCTATAGCTCAACCTCCCTTGTCGCATGTATCGACTTTCAATGGAACGGTACACCACAAGATGAAATGGAGGGCCTTGCCATCGCAGGGTTACCTCTCCTCTTTTTGGGCGTCGCGCTCCTTCTCCAGGCAGTGATCGCATTGTCAGGGATGCGGGCTGCTAAAATATTGACGTGGAGCTCCTCGCCTTTTGACTTGACCGCCGCACTGGTCCACCACACGCAATTGACCTCAGTTACTTTCCGATGCATGCGTTGTGTGTCTGATCTGGATGTGAATGGTCCAGCGAAGCCGTCAGAGACACAGCCCTCCGCGTGGCATGCTCATCCTAGCATCCGAAAAGTCGTCATTTCTCTTTGGGGGCTCGTTGCAGCATGTGCTGGATGGGCCGTACTCGTCATGTGTATCTGGACAACTCAAAAGGCTTCCTCTCCGTTGACCATACAGACGTGGTCGTTTTTGCCGCAAACGGCGCTCAGTTTCATCGTATATCCCATTCCGGATATCAATGGTTCGGGGTTGATTCTAGCCTTTGTCAACATGGCAGTTGTCCAGGGACCCCTGACGCTTGTGCTGCATTGCTCGGAGCTCATCGCGAATGTCATTCGAGATGAAAGGCAGTGGAGAAGCGCTACCGGAAGGAAAGGATTGAGAACGGCGACGAACCCGCTGAAGTCTATTTTCACTCATCCGATCTGTCTGATACTTTTCGTCACGAAGCCTTTCCTGCGTGAGTCATTCGCGTTTTTTTAATATCGAACAGCATCATCAACGACAACAGACTGGATGTTTGGGCTTACGATCATCGTACCTCGCAGCACCACTAACGGGATACTAGAAATAGGAGGGGTTGCCATGTATACTGCCCAGGTTCGCATTTACTGCCGATGTAAAACCGCTACAATATCCTGATTCCTCACGCATTCGTGCAGATCTGGAACTTATGTATAGCGCTGGTTATATTCGCCTGTTCCTTCACTCTGGTCGCACTGTACCGACCACGCGGTCCACAGCCCGCTGCATATGGCCACGTACAGACGCTCGCCAACCTCGTGGATGAATGGTCGCCTGTGATGTGGTGGGGCCACAAGGAGGACGGAATCCCTTATTGTCATGCTGGTAGAGTACTTATATGGTCACGAGGATGGTGCATTGATGGTTTTAACAGGGACGAGCGATCATCCGCTGTCGGATGTGAATATGAACTGTGTTTATGCTGGTTCCGGTGTCGAACCCGCATCTGGCTCGTGAATGGTGAGAAGCTCCCGCTTTCAAACAGACATTTCTTGATTTATCTTTGTCGACAGATCTACATAAGAGCTAAATTCATACTAGCCAGGCTAGTTATACGTTGATGGTGCGCACAGCCAGCCGCGCCGTTGAAAAGACGCTGGTGATTTCCATGCTGTCTGCGCGATGCACTGGCAGGCAGCTCGGTATATCATATGATATTGCCACTTCGATATACTTTGGACTGATCTGGTCTCGGGCAGGATTATGTTAGGAGGTAGAAATTGATCGAGATCCTCAACGTTCCAGATACTATCATCATTTAACTTTCTCGCATTGTTATCTTCATATGGGACTCGCGATTTCTCTCGCTAGTACGAAGCTACATGCATATGTATTTGGACTCTGGTTTCGCAAACATCCTCTTACCAATCTCGCCGCTCTAAAAGTGAGGTGAAATGAAGCCTTCCTCACAACCAATTCAACGGAGTGTTGTTGAAAACCGTGCATCGATCCCAGCGGTAGACATCCAGCCTCGAACCTCACCCTCCTCCCCCTAAAATTACACAGGGCTTTGACAATACACAAACACGCAATACAAAGAAAAAGGCACCTCGTAAATCATTGCATTGCGAGGGGAACGGAAATGAGTATAAAGGTCATCGCTCGGTAGGTGATACTGGGCTTTGTCGCCCGTTTGCTGGAGTGTGGGTCATCGCTCGAAGGAGTCGCTCGTGGGGTGTGGGCAATACAAAATACACGTATTTCAACCGTTACGAACTGTGCATTCGCCATTCGATAAGCATGCACATCCAACAACAGAGAAAAAGAAATGTGCGTATGTTGTCACGATGCGGGGTTGTCGTGATTGTGTATAGCGGGCGGACGTGGGAGCCACGAGCAGCGAGGTGTTTATATGTGATACTTCTCATTATCAATGTTCATGTCACGTTCTATCCCCTGTGGCAGGCAGCTGCATAACATCTAGCCTGGCTCAACGAGGCTCGCCACATCGACCCTTCCTCCACTGGCGTCGGGTACGCATGAGGTATGGCCCCTCCTACGCTGCCCTGCACGGGATAGGGCCGCGTATCGAGGTAAGGTGCTCGAAGATCATGTTTACAGTCAGATGAAGATATTCCCAGACTCAGGACCTAGGTAGCTTGTTTGGATGATGACGTTTTGTTCGCCTAGTCTTCTTCACGACAATATCTGGGCTTATGAGGGCACGTTCGATTCTGAATTTGTACCCAGCTCCTGGTGCAAGCTTTCTATCCAGTTGGTGAGTGCTTTATCGTGGGCCATGATCATTTCGCACGGGGCGGAGAGTGACTGGCAGTGCTGGCCATGATGAGGCTTACCCTAGGGACTTATGATGCCAAGCATGCGAAGACAGCGCTCATCAACAGGATTCCCACGCTTGTATCAATACCCTGTAGGACCTGGATGCCCAGACTTTGGCACAGGCAACTTATGAGAACATACTCAGTACACATAGAACCTGGTTTACCCTCAGGTCAGAAGTGAGGGTTTTGCTGATTATGATACCGTTTATTGGGGCGGTGACACTCGTCTCTTCGCTATGCTGTTGGGCTCGCCTGCACTGGTCGCCATCATTGAGACTCGAGAGTCGCCTCGGAATGCAGAGTCCCAGCTTTTCAAGTAGGCTTATCAACCCAAGACAAGGCACTGCCAATTCATGTAACGGCATGTACCTTCGCATTACAGTAAGTGTTGATTCCGTTAGATCTTTGCATGTTTTATCTCCACAAATCTTTGGTCTAGGTGCAACAATACTATTAAGTAGTATAATCACTGCCTGTGACATTGTGGTGGGTACGTCCTTCTAGTATTGCCGCGATGTGAGTTACCATAAAACTGAGGTAACCTTCCAGTGCACATAATGGTGATTATTTCCTCAGGGCTGATTGCCACCCAAAGGCTGTGGTTATCTTGGTGAAAGCGTGCATACTTAATCAATGTCCGTAATGTGTTGACCATCTAGCGGCCGTTCTCTCCACTCTCTCATGGCAGCTTCTCTCCATTTGTATCCACCCAGTCGTCTTGCCTATCTTCCACTCTCGAATTCCCAAGATAACTTTGACTCAAAGTCCACTGCTGGGAATGGTGCCCATCTCTACGATAGCGGTCGGACGGTTCGTATGTATGCCCTTATTGGGGTGGCATTCTCGTGTATCGTCAGCTGCGGTTGCATCTTCACAGGGGTTGTCATTATAAAAACTCAAGGTGCTAATGGGGTGACCCCGTTGATGAGACTCAGAGGCGACATGCAAACAAGCGACCTGCCGTTCGATATATTGAAACTGATACTAAACCTACTCGTCACAATATGCACCGAGTCTACAGGCTTCGTCCACAACATCTCGTTGCGCTCTGCGCTAGCCTCAGAGTCTCGGCTTCGTTTCAACACCAATCTGCGCCTTCTGACTGCAGGTCCTGGATGGAGAAATCCTAATGGTACCCTGCTCAATGGCATCATGGTCGCCCTCCTCGTTATATCCTACACCTCATCCTCACTTGTTGTATATATCAATCACGACTACTCTTCAGACGGCTCGCGTGCGGATTCTGTTGCCATTGCAGGGTTACCTCTGTTCTTATTGGGCATCGCACTTTTTCTGCAGGTCGTGATCGCATTATTAGGATTGTGGGCGGCCAAAATTTTGACGTGGAGCTCCTCACCTTTTGACTTGACCGCTGCACTGGTCCACCACACAAAGTTGACCCCGGTTCCTCTCCGGTGCATGCGTAGTGTGTCTGACCAGGGTGTTGATGGAGGTCCAGCGACGCCATCAAAGACACAGCCCTCGGCGTGGCGTGCTCATCCCAGCATTCGAAAAGTCGTCATTTTTCTTTGGGTAGTCGTTGCAGCATGTGCTGGGTGGGCCGCACTCGTCATGCATATCTGGGACAAGTTCCCCGACACGAGATTCTCGTCCCCTCCGCTGGCCATACAAACGTGGTCGTTGTCGTTCCACGAGCAATCCAATTACATCGGGTATTACATGCCGGATGCCGGTTCCCAGTGGTGGATTCTGGTCCTTCTCAACCTGGCAGTTGTCCAGGGACCGTTGACACTTGTGTTGCATTGCTCAGAGCTCATCGCGAATGTCATTCGAGATGAACGACAGTGGAGACACGCTACCAGAACAAAAGGACTTATATCGGCGATGAATCCGCTGACGCTGATTTTTACTCATCCGATCTGTCTCGTACTTTTCGTCACGAAGCCTTTCCTGCGTGAGTCATTCACATCTATTTTTTCATCGGTGTTATTGAACACCATCAACAAATATAACAGACTGGATGTTCGGGCTTTCGTTCGTCGTATCTGGCGGTGCCGCTGACGGGGTGCTGGGAACGTTCGCGATATTCATGCTTACTGCCCAGGTTCACATTTTCTGCCCGTGTAAAACCACTGCAACATCCTCACACTCGTGCAGATCTGGAATTTATGTGTGGCGCTGTTTATATTGGCTTGCTGTTTTACTCTCGTCACACTGCGCCGACCGCGCGGCCCACAGCCAGCCACATACGGGCACCTCCAGACGCTCGCCAACGTCGTGGACGAATGGTCGCCTGTGATGTGGTGGGGCCACAAGGAGGACGGAACTCAGTATTGTCATGCTGGTAGGGTAATTGTATTGTCATGAGAATTATGTATTGATGATTTTAAACAGGGACGAGCAATCATCCGTTGCCGGATGTGAAGATGGGCTTCGTTTATGCTGGTTCCGGTGTCAAGTCCTCCGCGTCTGTCTCGTGAGAAGCCCTCGCTTTTGAGACAAATCTTTGTCAACAGATCTACATGGGAGCTAAATTTATACCTGCCATACTGACAATGCATTGACGGTGCACACAACTAGCCATGCCGTACGCTGATCGAGACATTTGCAATTTCCATGCTATCTGCGATTCACTGGCAGGCAGCTCAGTATATCGTATTGTCACTGCACGCTTTTCAGCTGTTTCTGTTTCTGTTTGGTTTTGGTTTTGGGTATATTTTGGATCTACTCGCAGTCTCTGAACGTTTACAGAACTAGGCTGTATATTATATTGCTCCTGTACACTTTCCAGTCATTTGGGTTTCGGTTTGGTTTTAGTTTTGGGTATACTTTTGGATGATATACTTGCACAGTATTTAAACAGGACTAGGATGAGTAGACATTGATCGAGAGCCTGCGCGTTGTAAGGCGCTCGAAGATCGTGCTTACAGTCAGATGAACACATTCCCAGACCTTAGACAGCGCTCATCAACAGGATTCCCACGCCTGTATCAATACTCTGTGGGATGCCGCCCAGACTTTGGCACTCATGAGAACCACAGAACCTGGTACGCCCCCAGGTCAGAAGTGAGTGTTTTGCTGATTATGATACCGTTTATTTGGGCGGTGACACTCGTCTCTTCGCTATGCTGTTAGGCTCGCCTGCACCGATCACCATCATTGAGACTCGAGAGAAGCCTCGGAATCCCAGCTTTTCAACCCAAGACAAGGCACATTGTGATGGACATAGTATTGCCGCGATGTCAGTTACCGTAAAGCTGAGGTAACCTTCCAGTGCACATCATGGTGATCACTACCCCAGGACTGATTGCCGCGGCTACAGGCTGTGGTTATCTTGGTGAAAGCGTGCATACTTAATCCGCGTCCGTAATGCGTTGACCATCTAGCAGCCATTCTCTCCACTCTCATGACAGCTTCTTGCCATTGGTATCCACCCAGTCATCTTCCTTATCATGCACTCTCGAATCCCCAAGATGACTTTGACTCAATACTGTCTAAAAAGTCTACTGATGGGACCGGGACCGATTTCTACGACCGCAGTCTGACGGTTCGCGTATGTGCCCTTATTGGGGTGGCATTCTCGAGTATCATCAGCTGCTGTTGCATTACCACAGGGGTTGTCATTATAAAAACTCAAGGAGTCAACGGGGTGACCCCATTGATGAGACTCAGAGGCGCCATGCAAACAAGCGACCTGCCGTTCGATATATTGAAACTGATACTAAACCTACTCGTCACAATATGCACCGAGTCTACAGGCTTCGTCCACAACATCTCATTGCGCTCTGCGCTAGCCTCAGAGTCTCGGCTTCGTTTCAACACCAATCTGCGCCTTCTGACCGCAGCTCGTGGATGGAGAAATCCTAATGGTACCCTGCTCAATGGCATCATGGTCGCCCTCCTCGTTATATCCTACACCTCATCCTCACTTGTCGTATATATCAATTACGACTACTCTTCAGACGGTTCGCATGCGGATTATGTTTCCATCGCAGGGTTACCTCTGCTCTTGTTGGGCATCGCACTTTTTCTGCAGGTCGTGATCGCATTATTAGGATTGTGGGCGGCCAAAATTTTGACGTGGAGCTCCTCACCTTTTGACTTGACCGCTGCACTGGTCCACCACACGCAGTTGACCCTGGTTCCTTTCCGATGCATGCGTAGCGTGTCTGACCAGGGTGTTGATGGAGGTCCAGCGACGCCAACAAAGACACAGCCCTCGGCGTGGCGCGCTCATCCCAGCATTCGAAAAGTCGTCATTTTTCTTTGGGTAGTCGTTGCAGCATGCGCTGGGTGGGCCGCACTCGTCATGCATATCTGGGACAAGTTCCCCGGCACGAGATTCTCGTCCCCTCCGCTGGCCATACGAACGTGGTCGTTGTCGTTCCACGAGCAATCCAATTACATCGGGTATCTTATGCCGGATGCCGGTTCCCAGTGGTGGATTCTGGTCCTTCTCAACCTGGCAGTTGTCCAGGGACCGTTGACACTTGTGTTGCATTGCTCAGAGCTCATCGCGAATGTCATTCGAGATGAACGACAGTGGAGGCACGCTACCAGAAAAAAAGGACTTAGAACGGCGATGAACCCGCTGACGCCGATTTTCACTCATCCGATCTGTCTCGTACTTTTCGTCACGAAGCCTTTCCTGCGTGAGTCATTCACATCTATTTTTTCATCGGTGTTATTGAACACTATCGAAAAATATAACAGACTGGATGTTCGGGCTTTCGTTCATCGTAGCTGATGGCGCCGCTGACGGAGTGTTAGGAACGTTCGCGATATTCATGCTTACTGCCCAGGTTCGCATTTGCTACCCATATAAAATCACTACAACATCCTCACACTCGTGCAGATCTGGAATTTATGTATGGCGCTGTTCATATTGGCTTGCTGTTTTACTCTCGTCGCACTGCGCCGACCACGCGGCCCACAACCAGCCACATACGGGCACCTCCAGACGCTCGCCAACGTCGTGGACGAATGGTCGCCTATGATGTGGTGGGGCCACAAGGAGAACGGAATTCAGTATTATCATGCTGGTAGTGTAATTGTATTGTCATGAGGATTATGTATTGATGATTTTAAACAGGGACGAGCAATCATCCGCTGCCGGATGTGAAGATGGGCTTCGTTTATGCTGGTTCCGGTGTCAAGTCCTCCGCGTCTGTTTCGTGAGAAGCCCCCGCTTTTGAAAAAAAAAATATATATCTTTGTCGACAAATCTGCCTGGGAGCTAAATCTATACCTGCAGGGCTGACGATGTATTGACGGTGCGCACCGTTGAACGAGACATTTGTAATTTTCATGCTGTCTGCGATTCACTGGCAGGCAGCTCGGTATATCATATTGCCACTGCACGCTTTCCCGCTGTTTCGGTTTGGTTTTGGTTTTGGTTTTGGGTGTACTTTGGATTGATCTACTCGCAGTCTCTAAACAGGACTGGGCTGTATATTATATTGCTCCTGTACACTTTCCAGTCATTTGGGTTTCGTTTTGGTTTCAGTCTTGGGTATACTTCGGCCTAATCTTCTCGCATAATATTTAAACAGGACTAGGATGTAGACATTGATCGAGAGCCTGCGCGTTTCCCGATGCTACCATCATATACCCTTCCTCGCATCGTCATCCTCACATAGAACTCATTGCTCTTGCTACAAGTTAGTGCGTAGCTGCATAGCATTTTGATTCTTTGATTTCATCAACGTCGTTGCTCCAAAATTCAGCTCCGAGTCTGCAGGGCTTCTTCGGAACTCAAATGAAATAAAACCTTCTCAAAAACCACGCCTTCGGCGCGATAAGATGCCCCATCCGACTGTCATCATGATGCCTTTTGGACTTTCACGTACTTGAAAGGAACGCAACGTGTCGTTCGCACCAGGGGAGACTAACGTATTCCGGCATTACGACGTCCAGAGTTACTCGATTGCAAATTTCCGTCCAAGATGGACCGAAGCGTCGTTGAAATTGAATAACTTGATTCATGTGTATTTCCCTTGCTGTAACCACGTCAGACAGCGCTTAATCAAGTAGCCTTGACAGGCCCAAGTGCAGCGAAAGTTATATAACATGGGTTTATAAGAGATCATGGATCCTGAGCTTCCCGAAAACTTCCAATTCATCGATACATGTATATGATACAATACACAAAAAAGCGCGGTAAGTAGGTACTTGGAAAGAAGCACAAAAAAACTAGGTATGGATGTCGTACATACATCAAGCGAGGGGATCGGACACGTGTTCAAGGGTCGTCGCGCGGTGGGTAAGTCAGTATTACTTGGGCAGCGGGTTTCGTCGGGGGGTTCGTTGGGATGGGATGGGGGTCATCGTTCGAGGGGGGTTGTCGTCCGTTGAGTGGGGGTCACCGATACCGCTCGCAGGACTCGACTGG
>QFEN01000219.1:13810-25365 GCA_003316125.1 Auricularia polytricha
CCACCGCTCCCTCCTATGCTGCCTTGCACAGGATAGGGTCGTGCATCGGGGTAGGGCGCTTGAAGACCGTGCTTAGTATCAGATGAGGGTGGATAAGATCGTACAGAATCAGAGTATGGTTGTGTCTGTGATGGCGGAGGTGGTGGTGCGGGGTACGGATTGCCAGATCCAGACCCTGACCCTGACCCTGATCCAGACCCAGATGGCGGATACGGATTTCGTGCAGGTGCGGGAGGTGGCGCATCCGGATACGTACTCGTAGTCGTCGAAGCCGTCGAACTAACAGCAGGCGCTGTCCTCGAAGCACTGTGATCTCCATACCTCGAACCGTCATACGACCCCCTCACATCACTGTACCCCCTATTCTCAGGGTACGGATAGGGCGGGGACGTATTAGGCGGAACGTACCGGGGTTGAGCCGGATGCGTGTGAGGTGGGTAATCCACGCTACTCCTTCTCGCGCTCGCATTCGGGCTTCCGCCAAAAACCGCCACGCTATTATTAGGACTCCCAGCTGCGTACCCGCCCCCTGGGCTGCCAAGGTATCCGCTGGGACTGCCGCCGGAGTAGCCGTGTGGGCTATCGCCTGCCCCACTTCGTGATGAACGTGCTTGGTCGTGATATGGGAATGCGAGGGTTTTGACGAGCCCTAGGACGCGTCCTTTGACGCCTTCGCGTTCGCTTGCTTCCATGTCTGCGAATCCGATTTCGTAGAGGGGTTGGAGGGCGCCTAGGATATCGAGTGCGCGGTCTGCGACTGCTTGTCCGCGACTTAATTCGAGAGTCCCGAGTGCTTTCTTGATGTTTGCACGGAAGAGGCCTGCGCCTGGTTGGTTTGGGTTTGAGATGAGTTGGAAGGAGAAGAACATGGCTGCGCTGAATACATGGAAGGGACCCCAGGACATGTGGCCTGGTACTGCTAGGCTGGCGTTTGCGAGAAAGTCTGGGCGGGCGTGATCGACGAGGGTGATGAGTTTGTCGGCGCTGCCTACTGCTATATCGAGGCTGTTTGCTTGGCGTTCGGATTTGGCGGTGTCTTTTGGTTCTTTCTCGGTCTTGTCGTGTTTGTCTTTGTCGCGTGGAAAGAGGGAGGGTGGGATGGATGCGGAGGCGTATGGTCTGTGGAGGGTGAAGCGGATGTGGTAGTAGCTTGTTCGGATGATGACGCTTTGTACGCCTAGTCTTCTCGTGACGGTGTCTGGGCTTGCGAGGGCGCGTGCGATTCTGAATTCGTCCAGATCGAGCTCCTGAGGCAAGTCATCCATCCAGTTGGCAAGAGCTTTATCGTGGGCCATGATCGTTTCGTATGGGACGGCGCGAAGAGAGACGGCCGTGTCCATGATGTCGCCTAGAATGTAAGCGAGGCGGAAGAGTGCGAGATTTGGGGCGTAGATGCGTGACTGTGGTGGGTTTGTGGGAGTGATTGGGGAGACGGAGGGATATTGGGTGTCAAAATTGTGGGAAGCTACGGCAAGGGGACGACCAAACATGAAGGCTTGCCATCTGGGGAGAATTAGGCATGTAGGTGAGAGAGATGATGGACGCACCGTTCGAGTAGTATGATGTGCCACCATGCCCAGCGCTTTCTCTCTGCAAGCTCCTTGTTCATTCTCCACCTAGTTGGGTCGCGGTGTAGCCCCATTGCGACGCCCATGCTGACTAATTCTCCGCGAACGGCCCAAATTTCCTCGCTGTCTGTCTTGCTGAGGGTTAGGTAATGACAGCGAATGAGGAGACACTCGACGAGTTCGAGTGTGTATGTTCTGCACTCTGCACGATGTCGATCGAGTGCTGTGCGCATGACGCCGTAAAAGCGACTGCCGAGTTCCTCGTGGTTATCTGCGAGGTGTGCGATGAGGGGGTCGCGATTTGGCAAGTAATGAACGGCGATAGCCATGATCATGCAGACAGTCGCGAGGACGACTCTGTCTGGGGAAGAGCCACTCTTGAAACGAGACCATGCGGAAGTGAAGGCTGGTTGGTTTACATGGCGGTATATCCAATTGCAGTATTCAAAATAGTAGATGATGAGAGCGTCGATTGTTTCGAGTGCTGGGAGAAGTTCTAGGAGATCTCTGTCGTATTCATGAGTGGAAGCTGCGATTTCGTCTGTGACGAGACCTTCTTGGGAGGGATGTCTGTCCATTGGGTCGTCTGAAGCTCTCGATTCGTTCTGGGTTGTGTGAGGAAGAGAAATGGAAGTGAGGAGGAGAACTGACCATTGTGAGGTGAGTGACGACTGAGGTAGTACCTGCGTAGAAACCGCCATGACCCTGTGAGCCGAGCATACCTGGTGCATTATCGGGATCGACCGAGTCAGAATCTTGAGGCTCTTTCTTGAGTGGACTTGGTGGACCTGAAGGAGTGGGGTCGAGTGGACGTTTGAATGGAAGATTTCTGTTGGTTGCGATGATGAAAGTTTCGAGTAGCGATACGCTGTGTTTGAGACGTGTTATTTCTTGCATTGGATCTACTCGAGAAGCGTTTCTTGTGTTGAATGAATAAATGTTGAACATGGAATAAAAAAGAACATACTGGTCATCTGAACGCAAGTTCAGGTCTGATTCATGACCACGAGCGTCCTGGTAGCACAATGCGATGGTGCCTATACGATATTTAGTAGAATATAAAAAAATAAAATAGATACGAATGACCTCTTAAAACACAACTGGAGCATGGTCGATTTCTGTTGGAGTGGTTAGAAGGTCGTCGCCAGCGTTCGAATGCACTGACCTATCACACTTGAGTTTTGAATTTCTGCATGGCTCACAATTGATAGCTTTTCTCGCTCTCTTTGTTGGTGGTCTTGGGTCGTGTTCGTTTGGTGGTGGACTTGTTCTTGACCTAACGTTTGTCGATCTCGGTAGTGTCTTTGAACGTTGTTGTTCGTCGGCCATTGGGAAGGAATTGAAATCAGAAATTGAACCTGTTTTCACTCGGGTTTTACGCTCGAGTGCAATCTAACCCTAATCCGCCCCCACATGCGAGGCACTCGACTGCCATAATCGATCATATTTCCTAATTTGGTTTCTCTTTCACTTGATTAGGATTCAATCTTACCAAATTAAACCCTCCGCCGGCCCCCTGACTTTGCTTCCGCCGTCACTTTCCATTTTAGTTCCGACTAGTTCGCTCTGATCCACCTATTTCTAAATTTGGTAATATAAACAACGCTCCTTGTGCATTATTTGACCCTGCAGGGTAATACTTTCAAGGTACCTTCCCGGCCAACCTCCGTTCCAGGTATTTTACTCCTATCTCCGCCGTATCGATCTAGATTCACTCCATTGACTGCCTTTTGCCTTGCCTGCCTCTGCCTTCAAACGCCGTCTACCCTCGGTCCCCTTATAGTACCGCCTACCTCAGTTCGGCCCATACTACCCCCCCCCCCGCAGGCAAGGGTTTTCCAACTTTAAGTTAACACCTCTTTCCGTAGTTACCTCGTGCACCCCCAACGGACGGCTTTGCATTTGCAAATTATCATTTCCCCATATTGTATCTTTCCCCGCATCGTATCCCCACCACACACTCACTTTGCCCTCCTCGTCCATTCCGATCTTGCCGTCTCAGCATCGTTCCTGTCGCCATATGCTCCCAGTCCGATTTTTACGGCTCACTCACGACGGCTCAATCAATATATGTTCCTATCTTGCTCTGCACCCGACGTGATCCTCATCATCACCGCTCCAGCCCAGAATAGCTGCCGCCGGGAGAAGGGACCTCCCCATGCACGCAGCTCAGACGACCACATGCCTATTGTCTTGAACGTGCATCTGGGGTGACTCGTTCTTTTGAGAGATCTCATCCCAGACGATGTAAATCCTCTGTATAAACGATCTACGTTCTTTCAACCGTGCTTCACTACGATCTGCGCTCGTGCGATGTTCACTTAGGATCTGATATCTCGCGGTGGAATGTAAGATCTGCAACAGCAGTACCCGTCAAATTCCATAATGCGGCGTCAGTTTCCCTCACGCCGTGTCCGAAGTTTCGACTATTGAGATATTCTAGTTCCAAGATTCCTCTCGTGCTCCGCCACCGTCCTTGATGTGCGCACTCTGCTACCACCCCGCGGCGTTTTTGACTGCTTCTGCTACCCAAGTTCCTTCGGCTAGATCTGCCGGTACCCCTCTGATCGAGTTTGTCTCGACGGTATGCAATGCATATCCTTGCGCCGACTGCAGAATGAGAGTCGCGATGTCGAATTCGATGACGGTCTTTTGGTTATTCTCCTGTTGGCGTCCGCGGAATGTACCTCTTCCACAGTGAGGTGTGTTTACATCCTGGATCAGAATTCCAACTCATCTGTGGCGGCATCTCATCCAACCATCGAGCTGCCATTTATCCCTATCGCATTCCACGACCCTAAAAAGGTACACTATCTCTACTACATACGCCGAAAGAACGGATGCACTCCACCATCCTCGCTTTGTCAGGCTGTTCATTACAACCATTGGTGACCGCTACATGCCGCCGGTATTGCAAAAAAATGCCTTATCTTCACTGGTGCTTCTATCAACGTGCATTGGTTATTGTTATTCTTCTTCTTGACGCTGCGGCGCTTCCCCTGCTCACTGTTTACCCGCCATGGATTCCAGAAAATGGCGTGCTCGTTCTTGTTCTTATTCTGCGGTTACAGTACACGACATATCGCTATTGGACCCTGTTGCTGACTCTTCGCATTCATGTCGCTTGGGTAGTGACAGCGGGCTCCGCTGACTGTCGTCTGCTAATAGCTAGCCTATCTTGACGCTGACAGTCGCATGATATCTCCGATAAGTACCGTTGGTAAAACGAGTATCGGCACCACACCACTGGTTCTGCTTCGTTTGCACTGAGCGCCCATTTTACTCTGGCACATATCTGCTACAGGTTTTTCCTCGTATTTCATCTGGCTTGGGCCCACTTGGACCCTCCACCAGAACAGATCGGGATCAGATGTCCACCGCTGTATTATACGTGCGATCAACAGTTCTAATCTTGCGTGACAAGGGAAGATGGTCTAAGATCGCAGCGCCACTTGGTGGCAGTCAGACTTTCAATCATTTGTCATGAATTTCGGACGCTGTAAGTACTGCTAGCACTTCATTAATCCCTGTGCTGTGGCCTTCAATTTGCCCTTCTTTGGACGTGTGTATTAGCCGGCATATCCCGGGATAAAGATGCTACTCGGACCCGATTTCTTATCTCATTGCGTACTGGCGGGGTCCTCGATACCGCGACGCGGGAGTCTATGATTCTGCAACCGAGAGAGAAAGACAATATATGGATTGACCAGTACACGCACATCTCTTCTAATTCTCTTGGTGTGCATCCACCGTGGAATTCTGATCAAGGTTAAACGATACCAGCAGTTGCACGATCAATGGTGCGACATACGCACGCCGCAGCAGTCTACGAAGCCCAGGATGATGAAATTTGAGTTGTGTGACGAAACCCACACCCCGGGGCGTGTGTCTACTGTGGGAGTTTTCTGATAAAGGTTAATCTGATTTTCCTTTTTAGATGATTGACTTGTTTTGGAGCTTGGAGCTGATGGGGATGCTGTAATCGATGGATCGTGCGCGATGAACTCAGTGCTAAGAATCCAGATGGGCTCTATCACGACTCGTCGACGAATTGGAGAGATGGAGACCTAGCTTCAGCCCCATCATTACGCCGCGCGGGATGGTGGGACAGAACCTAGGTCTCTACAATCCAGTCCTTGGCCCGATCGATGTTTGGGATGGACATCACAGTCGATCGTGTTGACATTCGTCCGTTCATGGATTCATCGTAAGGTCCAATGGCTGGCTGGATTTTGTTAGATGATGGATGGGATGGATGTTGCGTTTGCGTTTGCGTTTGCGCTGTTGGTGAGTGGTCCCCTTTGTTGTGCGTGTGTCGATGAACTCATGGAAGCTACCGAGGTGCTGTCATGGATCACTGGTGCTGGTGCACTTGTACCACGAGTCATCAACAAATTGGAGAGATGAGAGTCTTAGGTTTTGTTCCCGTGTGTTGCAAACCCTTGGTGTTGGACACAGTGGAACACGGGCTAGGACTCCACGATCTAGTCCTCGTCCTGATCAGTGTTGAGGATGGACTCCTTAATTTGATCGTGTTGGCATCTGTGGATTCAGGTCAGGTTCAATGAATAGGTTTTGTTAGATGATTAACGTCTGTTTTGGAGCCTGCAGTTGATGTGGATGCTGTGATTGATAGGCGTTGTCTTTGTGGGTGGTTTTCTCTGCTGTGCGTGTGTCGATGAGCTCATGCAAGCTACCGAGTTGTTATCGTATATTACCAGTGCAGATGACTTGTACTGCGAGTCATCAACAAATTGGAGAGTTGGAGTCTTATGTTCTGTTCTCGTGTATTACAAACCCTTGGCGTTGGACACTCTGGAACAGAGCCTAGGACTCTACGATCTAGTCCTTGGACCGAACAATGTTTAGAATGGACTCGAGTGTTGACATCCATCCGTTCAGCGATTCATGGTTAATGTTAAATGATTGACTTCTGTTTTGGAGTCTGGAGTTGATGGACTTGCTGTAATCGATGGGTGTTGTCTTTGTGTGTGGTTTTCTTTGTCGGGCGTGTGTGGATGAACTCATGCAAGCTACCGAGTTGTTATCATAGATTACCAGTGCAGATGACTTTTACCGCGAGTCATCAACAAATCGGAGAGTTGGAGTCTTAAGTTCTGTTCCCTCGTTCTACCCCACTCCTTATAGCGTAAACGCCGGAACAGAAGCTAGGACTCTACAATCTAGTCCTGAGAGATTTTGAAAGGTGTCGTTGTGGTGAGCTCGGAGTACGAGTTTCTGAATTTCTTAGCGTGGCTGTATTTTTGCGATCCGTCGTTAAAGTCTGGGTCTGATCGAGCTTCTGTCGCATTGGTTCGTAAACCACACCGCGCGGGAGGGGATGAGACGGAAATTGTGCGTGGGTCTTTACAATTCAGTTTTTGATGCTTGATCAAAGTTTAGGGTGGACTCGACAGTTGATCGTGTTGACGTCTGCTCGTTCATCAGATCACCACAAGGTCGGTGGATGTCAGCTGCAGCTGGTTGAGCGTCCTGACGCGACGACACTCAAAGTGAAATATCTATAAAAGTCGAATTTGAGATCCAAAGAACAGGGACTGTATTCCGATGAGTCAATTTTGACTCCCACTCCGATCGACGACCAATTGCACTCCCGACATCGATCGCAAGATAGCTTGGGTGAATCGGTCACAAGTGCATTGGATCGATTGCTAGGGAAGAACAACAAGTATCCATCAGAGATTCTAAGAACAGTCGTCTTCCTTCTAGTACATAGTCTGACTACTGGAGACTGACGTCATCATACTTCTTGCTGACCACGTCCAGGACACGCCATGACAGATATCCAAAGAATAATGACAGGTGTTACAAATGCTTGGGCATTTCGGATCTAGTCTCGGTTGCTTTATTTGGGTCGTCGCGTATATGTCGACACACAAGGAACCAGGGTTTCAGGGTTGATTGAGTGTGGTGAACGAGAGCAGTGATCAAGCCAAGTAGAGAAGAAGACTCCACGTCAATATACTCATACCCCTGCTAGCCAAAAAGGTACAAAGGCAGCCCCCGTAAGCGAGAGGGATTCCGGCCATGCAAAGCGTGCTTAGCAGGCGCCTTTGCCGAAGATAGTTAAAGGATGAGACGGCGACTAAAGCTGAGTTGTGCGACAAAAAGAGGATCATCATCGTCATAGCACCATTGAGCAAGTTGCCATCCCCGTCCACGAATCACGACAAGACGGCGCGGACGAGTGCTGAAATGAAAATCTGGATTTTGAGGTTAGGGCTAGGAGCGGTATTGATGATATTGTGCGTGTGGAGCCAATGGGCTGGGTGTACGGTTTGTGAGGGCAGATTCAGCATGGGAGCCAGTGTTTCGTTCTACGGATTTACTGCTTGGGGTTAACTGCTCAGGAGAATGGTAACTGAGCGCTGAGCCGCAGTGATGACGATACCTATGATTGGCAACAGGATGCAACCGGGCTCCTCAAGCTGAACGGGCCACCCTAGCGAGGGCGTGGTTACGACGCTTTAAACTGCGATCATAGAAATTAACTCTGGACTTTCTGATAGCGGCGGTCTGGTCATGGTCATCTTCAGCATCACTGGGCACATGTCAAAACGCATAAAGGTTAGACAGTGACCAGGCTTGTCCGACAAATTAGTTATGTTGGCAAGAGAGAGAGAAAGCCGATGAAAGGTATGCAGCATATGCAATATGTCACATGTGCACTAGCTCTCGCTGTGAGCGCAGTCCGTTGGACACGGGGAACTAATTTGAGCGCCACCGCCTGACTAACGGCGATACTAGGATCAAATGACAGCAACTCGTCTCCACAAACCTCCATTGTTTAATGGGAATCCTAGATTTAAACCCGACAACGGACATCGAGGCTCCGTCCTAATATCTATCTTGGAGAGTCCTAGAGTAATAGAATATCAAAAGGGTATACAACCGCCTTATTAAGATGACATTGATCGTCTGGACAAATGACGGCTGAGAAGTGCATGCCATTAAACAGGGTGATAGAACTTACAAAGGTAAGGCGGCCCAAGGCCAAAGTCGAGCAGACCATTCCAATATCGGCTAGCACCTTGAGGAGTGATGGAGATATACAAAGCACGACAGAGCGAGTGGAAATGTAATTGTGTCAGACCTCCTTTATCAACACTCTGCCATGAACCGTCAGACACGCTGGCGAAAAAGAACGAACGTAAATCCTCTCTGTTCTCAAGCGTGAGACACAGTAACCCATTTTTATGATAGACAGTGCGGTGACATGATATCTAACGCACAGTTGCGCAGGTGAATGGTCATGGTGAAGGGTGACTTTTACATAATGGAGCCGGGGGAATCCGGCCAAAGACGATACGAATCAGCTTAGATAATTATGAAGCTTGTCATGTCATCAATCGATGCATGCGTTATAATGGAACTACCATGTCTGCACTATACGGCGGGAAGATCTATGGCTTCGCTGCATGATTATACTGTCAAACCATCCCATAGCAAATTCTGAAGGCGATTATTACAATCGAATGGAAGGATAACCTCGCTACATGGAGTCGATTTGCCAAGCCTTGTATTCAAAGGCGAGTACTGTCGAAACCTGCCCGACTGCAACTTAACGATCCACTTAACGATCCACAGCGGCTGATGAATCCGGTGTTGGCCCAGAATCGTGTAGCTCGCTGTTGTCCACAGTGAGCGGACATCACCATATTACGGATTTACATGCCCCGTTACCCGATTGGGAAGTTTGGTACTGTACAGTTTCAGTTTACATATACACCACTTGAGTTCAGATCTATTGAGCCCGACTTTTGACATGGCCCACTTTCGATTTTCCTGCATACTGATTGCTCTTCGCAAGAGCAGTTCGGAGGCAGTTGCACGGATTCGTAAATGTACGCATCCGTACAACACCCTCCGAACTGCTATTCGTCGCCAAGACAACTGACGAAAAGACATTCAAGTTTGTTCGTTGTAGGATGTACATGAATTCAAGCGCTGTACTTTGCTCCATAATGAAAGGCTCTGAAGGTCTACCAGACAGATGAGTGCACGATCGTTGTAGCACAGTATACTGGCAGTACTGCTAATCTCAGAACTTCCCTCCTCCATACCGGCATCATAACGACATCACCACAAAACCCCTTCTGTTCTCCAAGCGAACTACTTTCATAGAAAGAAGCATTTGTGACATGGGTATTATGGCGAAGGGATTCAAATTGGTGGATTGTGATTGGTTGGGGAGACAAGATCCAACAACCAATATAGACCGGATATGGCCCTGAAGACATGGAGGTGCGGTCCGTGCGGATGATGATGAACATTATATTAAAGCCGACCAGAATGTTCAATTGTATGGGGTGTTGATGAGCCGACAGGGTGGTGTATTCGGAAAGCGAAGAATGTCAAAAAGAGACTGGCACTGGGCAGGGATGTATTGATGTGATGCTGAAAATGGTGTGAGTCTCTGATGGTAGCAGTTGAGAGCACACGGGTCAGCGTCACACGCCGCGAGTGCGATGATCGGTTCTGTGCGATATAGCGCAGCAGTGGGGGAATCCCAGCGATTGACGATGCCAAACTTTTGTCAACTCTAAAAATCGTGAAGAAAACCAGCAACTTGAAAATGCGCACCTCCGAATTTCATTGTTCGGGTGGCGAATTCATTGCCGGCTCATCAAACTTGTAATCAAAGAACAAATCTAGATACATAGAAAGGGCGAAAAGAGACATAGCATTGATAGTATATCATGACATATCTATGTCTTGAGCAACGTCCGGTCGAGGTTCTCCTCGAGCCACTGAGTTAACCAGCTCTCTTCTCACTTCGAGGCCAATCTGTAAATGCGGATTAACGCGAATGACGTCCAGGAGAGCGTCCTTTTGGTCAGGGGTGAGATCCGGCGAGTATCTATGAAGCAAGATTGAGATTGGTACCGATGCCAAGTGGAAATACTGACCTCTGGCAGAAGGCTAACAGACTTTGGTGCCATAGCACAGGAAGCTTTTGCACGTCACCACGCCCACGGGCCTTATAAGTGTTGGAAAGACGAATGAAATGGAACACCAAGGCATCAACAACTTTATATGGAAGTTGGTACTTTTTATCGATTAGGACGCGGATAAATAGAGAGTTTGGCCCTGGAAGTAATAAGTTACCATGAAAGATGGCGAAAAATGATACTGTACCTGTATAGTCCATATTTGCTATTCGAAGTAGAGCTGCTGCTGAATGTAAGACAGGCACCTTCTTCTTAGCAACGACAGAAGCAATGATAGCGGCCTCCTTAAGGCTACAGCCATTCTAGTAGGTAGTAGGGGTGATTAAGCATGGTTAAAAATGTATTTCCGATAACTCACCTCCAACATCGGAAACACGATACCCTTGAAGAATGCTGCAGGTTTGTATAATGCGCGCTTCAGGCATTCATAATATTGCACATTAAGCTTTTTATTGCTCTGTATATCCTCCCGTATTGCATCCAGGAGAACAACGGAAAGAAATAGTTGAGCCTGAGCAGGCTTCATCGTGGACACAAAAATTCGTGTTGCTGCTCTACATGCGTGGGGGCTCCAATTTTCGGGGCGAGTGAGTGCTAATACTCTTGCCCATGCTGGGAGCGAGGGAATAACTTTGAAGAATTTTGGTAAAGGCCCTGACTTATATCCGTGCAGGAAGGTTGCGAGTCTGCAGGAAAGCAAATATTTAGTGAACGCCATCACGTGAGCGAGAATATACATACTTTGAATAAGATTCTACGAGTCTAGGATCAAGACCGAGTGCTGGATCAGGATGTTCTTGATCTACGAAATATGAGACAATAGCTCAAGTGACCAAGATTTGGTCCGTACCCTGCTGCACCTTTTGCATGACATTGACACCATTGGTCTCCCCACTCTCCAATTTAGCGAAAATGATATCTGCCAACGTTCGGCGTTCACCAGAATTGGAGGGCAGTAGTGCATCCAATGCTTGGATATCTCCAGAATCCAATTGCTAAGGATAAAGGTGAGAAG
>QFEN01000219.1:33791-54070 GCA_003316125.1 Auricularia polytricha
ATCAGTTGGACTACTCGAGGGGCTCTTTTTCATCAGCATTCTCGTCACAGTATCGGCGCTTAGCGGAACAACATCGTTGCCAGAGTGTTTTCTGTGAATATTTACATATTTTTAGTTCCGCAAGAAGAGTTGATTTCGCCATTTGGTAAGTAGGCCAAGTCAGATCTGCCGGCTGCACAGTAGATTGATGAGACGATGCCCAGTTTGATTGCGGTTTGGGGGGCATTGCAAAGTTCGTGTTTGTGAAAAGTCTCGTAGATGACACAAGAGTACAGTCACGAAAACAGACAGATGACCTGGGAATGATTATGGGCAGCAGCACACAAGCTCGCAGTGTAGTAGTTCAAATGAATGAGATGGACATCATTCAAAAGATTTGACGCACAGCTCGCATTGTTGTTTGGGGTATCCTGCTGGCCTGAGAGAAGTTGTTGCTTGTCAGGCATATGCTCGTCAGCAATGCGTTGTAGATGAGTAAGTCTCCCCTAGGCAGAGCAAAAAAGGATGACAGCCGTTCCTTCTCTATGATTCACATAAGTATCACCTTGGCAATACCGCTAAGTTCTACACATGCAAGTGGCTTCCTTAGTAGCATAAACTCCACGTAGTGATCCCAGCACCAAGCTCTGTTCAAGGGCTTCTTGCAGACCTGGCAAGTTCTCGGAGGGTCCGAGTGCTTCAACTGCTATGCAGTGGTCGACACACATAGAAGCAGCAGGTTCGAACAGAGACGCCCGGTACGTGACCAGACTGCACGGATTGTACGGCGTATCACCATGTGATCATGATGCGAACCCGCTCAGCCTGTCAAAGTTACGTTCAGGTCCGTGTCCTGTCATTTGTCAGTAAGTTTCCCCGGTTTCTCACGAAACGCAGCATGAGCCGCTGTAGCGCTAGCCGAGGAAGAAAGAAGCCATTGCCACCACACAAAGCAGAAGAGTCATAGGATTGATGAGGGAGCAATGGCTGCCCGGCCCTGGCCCAGAGCAGCGAAGTGGAATAGACTAGATTTGAAGATCCGGATTTTACCAAAGTTGTGATTAGGCCACGGGCGATGAGACTGCAGACAATTGAATGGGACCGAGGAATGTCGAGTCAGTCATCATGTTACGAACAGAGATGAGCCTGGTGCCTGGTCAAGATAATGGAAGGCGAGGTGTTAATAAAGTGTGTTTTGGGACTCCTGCCTTTTTCCAAGGGTCGTGACGACATCCCGTAAACATGACCAATAGGCTGTGCTAAAGTAGTTGTTATTACTGAAGCGGCACTAATGACAACAAAAAGGATTATGTCGGAAAATGCAGAAAGTCTGAAGCAGAGAACGTACTTGAAACAATAGTTAATGACATGCAGTCGCAACACGGACCTACCACTGGTAGTAGTCGGGCGCGGCAGGGTAGTAGTCACCGTATGTTAGCCAAGAAGGCTGTTGCGAGAGTCTCGGAGGACGGATCATTGGCACATCTCGGGGCAGTGTGCCGACGATTGTTGTGATCAAAATGCCCCGCCACCTGCTAAAAGAGTCTCACGCAAAAGCGGAAATGGTTCAAGCTATGCGGTGCCAATGCGAAGCGCTGCGGTGTCGACGCCTGAGAAGCACAGACTCATGGATTCTTGAGAATTTTAATATTGAGTCGACGGTGCCTACGTTGCGAGTCTATCAGTCATGTTAAGGGACTTGACGGCGTCGTCACTATGTAGAATAAATCTGCTGTGGGAGGAAAAAGTCACACATAAGGCGGCCGAGGGCCGAGGTGTTTACGGTTCTTGTGACAAAATGTGACAATAAATATATTGTCGCCACCGAACTTACCCACGACTACCGAGCCTCCTTCCTCTTTACGCCCTGCCTCGCTGCCATCAACATTCTTCCTTCTTATTCTTCCCTCCGCCTTTTCTTGCCGCGTCCGTCGTTTAATTCTGTACTTTCATCATCCACCATCATCTCTATCTTCCTTGATTTTAGCCTCCTTTTGCCCTATCAATGACATCCGTAGATCAGGCAGAGCAGTCTGCTCAGGCAAGTTCCTCTCATATGATGAAGACCACAAAACGGGGCAGGCCTTTTCTCAAGGTGAGCCTCCACAATCCTTTCATTCAATCTCAATAACCCACTCGGTTCTGCGCAGGATACTCTTGACCTTTTTGCAACACTCATCGTATCTCTTAATCTGACTACACACAAGCAATATTTTCGCACTTTCCCCAATTCATTCTCCACGTCTGTGCTTCATTCATCATATCCCCCATATTCGTCTCATACTTTTTTTCATAGGGACGAGGCTGCTGCGAACTTGGCATCTCTCAAGTTTTCTCAGTCAAATCGCGGGCCGGATCCCAGAGACAAATCACGAATAGTGACGACTACAACCACCACGACATTCTCAATGACTCGTGACATGGCAAAGGCTATGTGCCAACACTTCATGGACGCTCGCTTGATCGAAAACGCCGCCGATCTTGGTAGCAACCTCTTCAAAGATCGCGGTACTTATGTCCTGACACCCAAGGGTCTCCATGTCCTGGAGCGATTCATCTCCAAGAACGGCATGAATTCCGACCATCTCCAACCTGTATTTGCATCCCAACCCATATGCATCAAGCTCTTACATTTAGAGCGTCGGTCAGCTGATGACGAAATCATCGTTACACAGTCCGTCATCACAGCGCTCTTCCGTCGATTCGTTGGTCGTCAGCCCAACTACCCCACTCAGCTCTCAACCAATCCGCCAGACGCTTTTCAAGAGTACCATGAGCGATCCAAGGGCGTACCTTTAATGGATGTGCAAGAGCGCGCACAGCCTTTATCAGGGAAAGCCTCACTGATGCACAAGCACTGTTTTGCTGCCGTGAGTGCTCTTGAATGGCTCTGCGACTTCACCTCCGTGGTTGGAAGAGAAGAAGCGGCAGAGATGGCTGCCCAGTTTGTTCGTTTCGGCCTCATCACGTTGGTCAGCGATAAAAGGAAAAACAACGACTCTGCTATCATTTTCACTGTCCGTGGTTCGACCCCAGGTGGGAATTCTCCAGTCAGCGTAAGTCCCTGTCAGCGAGTTATTCACAGGTGTTCTTATCGCCTCGTTTGTTCCAGCAACACGGAGAGTTCCGATGTACAGCTAAGGCTATCTATAGAATCACAGACGAAGGCAAGCGGCTTGCACAGTGGGACGAAGCTAGTGCATCTCCTCTCAGCTCGATGGTGAACCTGCATCATGCCGAGCGCTCGTCACTGGAAAGTGAATCCATCAATGGTACACCCAAGACTGGAATTGAAGCAGCTGATGCTAAAATTCATCGTCGCATATCCATGGCGGAGAAGCTTAATTCCAGTTACGAGGCTGCGGAGAAGAAGGGTAATGTCAAGAGCAATACCGACCGTCTCAAATACATCTTGGAAGAGCCATCTTATCGTGCTTTGTTCCGTGATTTCCTGAAGGCAAACTTCTGTGAAGAGAATCTGGCGTTTTGGATGGATGTCGAGGATTTCAAGCGCAAGTTCAATACGACGTCTAGTGCGCAAGCTGCAGCTCCTGCTCGGTCGGGAAGCAGAGCAACTCCTGGACAAGCCGCCATGGAGAGACATCATGAGGCTTTGATTCAGACCGCTTTCCAAATTTACAACAAGTATCTTGCACCATCAAGTCAGAACGAGCTCAATATCGACCATGGTCTTCGCCTCGATCTCGCCAATTATCTCGGTGAAGTCATGGTTGGCCTGCACGGCAAATCGTTCGACGGACAAGTAGACGCCAGTCAAGCTGTCTCTTTCAACGCAACTCAACTGCAGGTTTTGATCAAGCTTTACACGCGCATTCAAACGCATGTTCTTCGGTTGATGGCTATGGACTCGCTGCCCAAGGTATGCTTCTTTTCGCTCCCAAGATTTTCTCATTCTTATGTCATTAATGTGTCTGTAGTTCATCAAAACGCCGAGGTTTCTGGACGCACGGCAGTGGCTTGGAGAAGGAGATGCGCCAGGTGATGACGTCCATTTCCTCACCAGTCCTCCTGCTCCTCCTGGCCTCGGTTCTGAGGAGACTGGTGGAGCATACATCACAGTGTCTTTGAAAGGCAGTGAACGAGAACACCGGCATCACCGCCGAGACATGCCAGGGTCACCACATGTCTCATGAGCGGATGTTCTCTCCATATCGCTTTCCATGGACTTATTCATTGCTACTCTAATTGTGACGTGCTTGCGGAAGCCCTTGCACGACATCGTACATTCATCATCCCGGCTGACCACCGTATGCTCACCATTCATGCTGTTTTCTTTTTCTATCGCATTTGATTCCAAACCCGGGGGGTTATCGTTCATACTTTCTTCATCACCGTAATTGTTTTCATCACTTTGGCATCATCCAGTATAGTATCCTGGGCCGGCTTGTCATGCTCTAACAATATTCCCCAATCCTGTCGAGCCTTCCCATCCCATCGCATTATGACGGTATCTTCTCTACATCCAGTCCCTTCGCGGTGTACAGTCTACTTAATACCCTACACTTACCTACTGCCTTGTCATGTAGGTAGCACTTAATTTCATGGCTTCCTGTCGTATATCAAGGGGTCATATGTTACTTGTTACATGTATGTACTCGAGGTGGAACACTGGAGATGGATATCTTGGGAAATCAATAATCTCGCATGTCGTGATTTCTGGCAGCTGCACTGTGATCGGCAAGATCTAGGCTTCATTTCTGTATTATTAAATACGGATGATTGTGTTTGGAAAGAATCAATGCAAGTACTTAGAGCGGTACAATGCTCCTCGACGTATCCGAGGGCTTAGCCCTTAGGCCTAAGGGCTTTACAAACGAGGCAGACAACTTTGTTGGGCGGATCGAGGACGAGCCAAAGTTTGTCAATACAAGTGCAAACAGTTTAGACTTCTGATATTGCTTCCGAGCTTAACACCGTGACAGTTCCAGAGTGTTTGCGGCAGAAATCGATTCTCACCCGCGAGGTCGTTCGCGAAAGATGTCTTGGATATGGAACCCAGACGGTGATGCTCCAAAGCCACCAACAGAGGAAAATATGGTACAGGACCCATCAGATCCTACCAGAAAGGTGACCAAGAAAGCCGCCAATCAGCCCTTCCTGGCGTACGTGGTTGTTACCTGCTTGCAGACAGCAACTTATGATTTGTAGCCATAAGCAATATAGAGAGAAGCAGGAACAGGAGCATCAAGCGTGGCTCCAAAGAAATCGCGAGCGCGAGGATAAACTCGCCAGAGGAGAAGAAGTCGGTCCTATGGAGGAGGATCCCACTGCTGAGCAGGAAGTGGGGTTTCTTGGGTTGCTGAAGTTTATTGTATACTTGATCCTCTTTGTCGTCATTGCGGGCAAGTTCTTCACCGGCAGCTTCCTGTGGGAATACGATGGAAAGTGGGCGCGATTGAAGACATATTGGCCAGTTTGTTTGATTTCATTAACTTCTTCATGGACGTCCCTGACTCCGTTCAATTTCTAGGAGAATAGCGGGCGCCTCTTCTCAGAAACATATTTGGCAACATTTGATGGAAGTGACCCAACAAAACCCCTGTATCTTGCGGTACGGTCAATAGTTTCAAGTGATCGCACACACACCTAATCACTGACGTGCAGGTTGATGGTGACGTATTTGATGTCTCGAGTAATAGTAGGACGTATGGTCCAGGAGGTCCTTACCACCATATGTGGGTATATGCTATGCTTCCTAGACTTCCTCATCAATTATTTGCAGGGTCGGAGTGGACGCAGCCAGGTCATTTGGTACAGGATGCTTTGCCACTCACCGGACGCATGACCTGCGAGGTCTGACCGACAACGAGCTCAGGGTCTGTGATAACGGCGTTTTCCGTATTCACACAGGACTAATCTGTCAATACACATGTAGGGCGTCCAACACTGGAAGAAGTTCTTTGCCGATCACAAAACATACAATAAAGTTGGCAAAGTCTTGCACCACCCGATTGATCCTGAAAGCCCGATACCTGATCATTGTGATCCAAAGAAAGAGCAGGCAAGTCATCCAACAAAGGGGGGTGCTAACCCGATCTCGCATTCTAAGGGTAACTCGGGAAAGCAAATCCACGAGGAGTTATAGTCTACAGGCAGAGCTATCGATGTCCATCATTATAAAGATAGTAGGCACGAATAGCATGTGAATAAGATAGTGTTCCGCATGTCATATCTACATAGGTTTTTTTTGGTATGGAGTAGCTTGTCCGTGTCACAGAAGCATTTCAGGTCAGTAGCCACACAGCTAGGTACCCGTTTTCAAGACTGACGGTAATGATCAGTATGATGTCTTCGACAAAGAACCACTCGCTTGCTTACCTGAGGAGCTCCGTGCGTCATAAAGTAATTCCTCAATATCGGAAAATCAGAGATTGATCCATTCACCATAGACGAGAAGGGGCTCTCCCTATACTTGGCGATGATGATATTTCCGCGCCACGCAGTTGCCTCTCTGAATGATCGCCCCTGGATCTCTCTAACACATTTATTGATAGGGAAGGGCATTCCGTCACGAGAGACGGTTGGATAAAAGATGACGTAAGGATTAACGAATTTTTTGTTCATGCCGTCGAGAGCCTCGACGAGCTATGAGTCCGACATTAGATTCAGACAGAAAATGATATGCGACATTGTGCTCACATGATAATGCCAGGCTCGGGGACCGAGGCCCTCGGCGATGTAGTCCATATAAACTTCAGGATGGGGCATCCGAGCAGGTAGGGTGCTATGCGGAGCATGGGGGTCGGGTACCGACATGGGGCTTGTCATTAAAGCCACCATATGCGGATTGCGACCGTCAGAAGGAAAGAGGAGAGCCTCAAATGACACTAGTTGGTCCATGATAGGTCACCGGGTGGAGATAGATGCAGGAATTCGAGTGGGTTTGGTTTTGGATGTCTGACCAGAGAAGCTGGAGATAAAGTAAGATCTAAGCAGAAACGGTTGTAGACCTCAGGTCTCAGTACTGGTGTGGACCTCAAGTCTCAGCGGTGCAGTCGAGCACTTTGGGGGAAAGAGGAGGAGTGAGTGGCTTCTTTATAACTTAATTCTTACCTGGAGACATGAGGACAGGCCGCCGAGATCTGTGAACTATAACAAATAATACAACGGTTTTAGTGCAGACACGAGGACGGTCAATAGAAACAAGTTAACGGTTTAAATTGGATGCGCCAGGAAGTAGATGAGTCGCGTCAATTGGATTTGCGATTCGATGATGGGGAGTCATACTAGTCCACCCGATCTACTCTTGGCTGTTCAGTTTCAGCCTAGCGATAATGAAACATGATCTTGGTTCTGTAGTGATCACAGTGTGGTCACAGTGAGTGCGGGAAGCAACATAACATAAAGCCATACTAATGCGTGGGTCGGTCCCGACAAATCAGGAAGTTCTGATGCTTATTAGCTTATTCTCTACCGCGCCGTCTTCTTGAGGTTGTAAAGGACATAAGAATTGCAAAAGTTGACATAAAATCCAGGGTATGTATTTTCAGTCCATGCCTTAAGGTCGCGTGAGGCTGTTGCTGACAGTTTTGGGGTCGATCATTAGCAACGCATGTTATCTGCGTGCGGCGTGCGCCAATTTTTTAGGCCTTTACATGCTACGCGCTCTCTTCGGCTCGGCAAGTAAGTACTTCACAGCCGGTTGAACTAAAGGTCAATCTTATCTGTCGCTCGCGACTAAACCGACAGATTGTTATCATTCCAAGAGCAGATGTAACTAGAGTTTTTTTTCAATTCCACTGCAAGCATATCACAATGTATAGCTAGGTGGGTCCAATCTTTTCCTCCGCGAATTGGCCGCCGAGCAATACGGCGTGTAGACAAGGGGTATGAACGTGGATGCAAGTCTTTCGCGGTCGATTCATGATTCTAATGTCATGCGGCCGGTCCAGACCTTCTCCAAACAGACTGGTCCTAGCGGTACCTGTGTACTATTGGTGTAAGATCCCGTGCACCAAATCTCTAAAAACCTCCGCTCTCAAGCTGACCATAAAGTTGATGACTCGTGCGACAAGGCTGTTCAACCGTCGCCTCAAGGGTGCCATGAGATCATTTCGTGACAAGGAGGCTCTTCTAGGCTCAGCCTACTCCCTGCTACAGGAAAGTTCCTTTTTTCATTCATTTGATAAATCTTCTGATCCGTTCCCTGGGAGCACTCTCAACGTTGTAGCCACTGGGTCCAGACTCCAGGGCATATACATTGTTCGCATGTGGCGCAACAGTGTATGCACGTCCTATTTTCACATGCTGTGTTTTTCCTAGGAGATGGAAATTCTACTGAAGTCTGTGAGGCTGCTGGGCCAGCTCCTTGAGTCTGAAATGGGTATGTGTGCTTAATCATGATTTTTTAACCTACTTCCAGTTGCAAGCACAGATTTTTGGGGTTCGTCCGCCAGTAAGGTTATCGATTGCGATATACCTGATTGAGCCGAATCGTTAATGCCCGGCATACACATCAATGCGTGTTCGCGATGCGATCCGCAATGACTTGACTAGTCTTTGGCGCCACTTGTGATGTTTTGGCACGGCGCGGTTATGTTGTTTCAATCGAAGCCCAGATAAGGCGAGATTGGAGAATGTATGAATCATAGGAGAGTAGCTTTACGCCAGCACCGTTTGCAGTGATATGATTTCATGTGCTGTAGGTAATGCGTGCCAGTTGGATCGGTGCATATAGTATTTTTTTACTTATCACCCCACTCAATCGAACGAGATATTAGTATAATTGAGCATCATGACCCATCAATTGTTCATGTCCGCGTGGTAGTAATAGATCAGGATGGTGGTCGCGCGCAGCTGCACAGCACACAAACAATGTATAAGATCTCGGGTACGTATGACTGTACTAAGTACTACACGATTGATATCGAAGTGTAGTATATACTGTACTTATACTGATGCAGTAAATGATGAGGCAGGATAAGTTAGCGTGTAAGACGTCCCCTTCGTGCTGTCCCACCAAGAAGGAACAAGCTATGTTCCATGCAGGAAGTCTTGCTGGAGATCAACCGTTTTGATGCTTTAGGCGCTTGTCAGCCGAAAAAGGTAACCAAGTTTGGAACAGCTAGCGTCTATTGTTTTCCAGCAACTGGCAGCGCAGACCTTGATATCTCTTTGCAGGGACAAGTCATTGTTGCTCTATCGTCTGCTTGTACTTCATCTGGCTACTCTCCATTCTGGCATTGGAATGAACAGCGGTAACATTCTCGTTGCTGCCCAGCTTTCCACGCTTTATCCTTCCTCTAATGCTGTATCCCTAGTTCTTCAGACTGAGCGTCGAAACCTGCCACTCCCCCCACCACACACTGACACAGATTCGTCGTCAGAACATGCTTCATATTCCTCAACATTTTATACTCCTCATACAGGAACAATCCTTCTGCGCGTCATTCACGGTGGTCTGATATTGGAACTCGTCTCTCTTTCTACAGATGTTCCCCCGATTCGATTCGTCTTCCCCTCTGCAGTCTTGCCTGCTCCAGCCATCTTCGCATGGGGCGAGAAGGAGTTACATATATTGGCAGTAATCTCTAGCGGCTCATTATTCCGTTTGGTTCTACCCACTGTCAACCCGACGCGATTGTGGCACGATCCATTGCCCAAACAATGGAGTCGAGAATATATAATCAAAAACGTGTCAGAACAATTTTATGGCGTGGTGCAAGTGCAAGGTTTACTATGCGTGGCGATTGGGTTGACAAATGGCTCCCTTATCCGCATAGAAGCTGAGAATATCGGAGATGACAACTTCCATGGTATGTACTTTTAAACGCCCGTCGGGTAGTCTTTGACGTCCGTCTGCTGCGTAGATCTTTGGGCGGAGCACGTTTACTCGCCAAGTTCGTTTTTGGGAACACTCACTTCATATTTGCCTAGTCTACAATCCTCGAGCTCTGCAGGATCAGAGATTCTCTCTGTTGCTAGCAGGCCGCAGCCCACCGAGCTAGGTCACATATGGACCCTCTCACGGGATCGTACTTTACGACTCTGGACAGCAAAGGGTGGCTGTGTTGCCTCCAAAGCTTTGTCTTTGTCAGGCAAGGTGTCTGGCGACTCATGTGTGGTTTCCAACGGCATCAAATCTGAGCTTCTTGGAGCTGAGCCACGCAATCTCCTCCGGATATTTGGAAACGGGGGCGACGATGAAACTACGTACGCCGTTGCGTTTACGCCAACTCCTTCATATCCACAGTCTGGTGGTTATTTCCAACTCGTTGCCATTAATTCCGATCAAATGCGCGAGGTTAAAATCGTCGAATGTTCTGCCTCCAGCGCTCACTGTCACCTTCAAGATTTCATAATCAACGATGACATCCTGTACACATTATGGGAACGTCAAGGGTCCTCAATGACGGAGAGAACGAGGTTAAATATAGCAGCGACTGGTGGTTCTGATGATGCAATTTGGGAGACTGCTACATATGGGGAAGAGACGGACTTGACTCCTACGAATCTAGACGAGCTCCTTCGCTCCCCCGGTTCGTTGACCGATAAATTCATGGCGGCTATCCTGAGACCAGGCGTATTCTCTCCGCTTACTCTTCGGACTGCTGTAGAGCAGTACACAGATGCGTGTCTCTCTGTCTCCGGACCGCATCCACCCCCTCAACTCACATCTTCTCACCCCACTACGGCAGAAAACATCGCTGCGGTAGTCGGCTGCACTGTGACTTTAATGCAAGATCCGCAAACAGGGGCGCTGCAACATGATCGGTATTGGAATGCGCTGAAAAGAGATTGGGAGGGATTCGTTGCACGTTGCCGTGAAGTTGAGCGGAGCGCCCGCTGGCCTTTGGGATTGGGTAAAGGGAAGAGCAGAGATGAAGTGATCGTGATAGAACGAGAACGAGTAGGTGTCTATGTGAAGGAGGACCTGCCGCTAAGCGTTCACCGGTACCTTTCGGACTCCCTCCCAGTGGAACCTCATTTTGCCGTCTTGGACATACTCTGGACGCTTTGTGACAAGATAGGGCACGAGGCGCTTCAAAATCTGGAGACTAGGATTGTTGATATTCTCCATCAAGAGATCGCGTTTTCCATCGTGGATATTATTGAAGACCAAGCACAACGCTTCAACTTCAAGGCTACGCTTGACGAACCTTCAGAAGCCAGCATTATCGCAAGGTTGCAAGGCATAGAAGACCTCGATGGCGCCGTCCGGATAATCCTTGATCTTGTCGCAGGCTTTGAGCAAGAAGTAAAGCGGGAAGAGGATGAAGTCGAACTGTTGCTCCCAAGCAGTCGATCTGATTGGACGACCGCGTTATCCGCGTCATACATTACCACGACGGTACATGCCCGCTATGATATCTGCATTGCACTGGTCACCTTGTTGTTCTTCCTTGCTGATGATCTGAAGGAATGGGATCCTTCGCTGGTAGAAGAAGTCTTCGCCGTGTTCAGAGGGTTGGCGATGTTACGATCTGTAGCACGCCAACCTGCGGCGGACACGGGCAGTGAACAAGAGGCATCAGATGAATTATTGACCACCGACGATGTAATTGCTCGAATGAGCAATATGCATGTGTCTAGGAATCAGGCTCGTTTTGTCCCCACTTTTTCGCTACTTCATCGCCTTGCAGGCCAGTCCGGTGAGACGACTGAACTACCAAGGGCAGCCCATCGTTTTTTGGACGCAACCGGTATGCTTCAGTCTACTTCCCCTGCTCGGGTGACGCAGTTCGAAGCGCTCTTCTGTGAACGCCTCCGCCTTTGGGGATACTACGAAGTCGCCCGCGAAATGCTTGCATGGCTACCGCGCACACCGGGCGTAGTATTCATTGCTGCATGCCTGTACATCAATACTGGTCGCGCTGAAGATGCTGCCCAGCTGATGGAAAAAGTCGCTGGAAGCTTTGGTGAGAGTGTTGCCTGAAATCGAAATCGACAGTTTTGTGCTTATTCTTCTCCCATAGGTGACGATAGTGGGCTCTCCTTGGAGGATGCGGAAACTCTGGCCTCCATTTTGCCTGGAGCTGTGCTCTTCGATTCTGAATTCACTTTTTACATCCATGCATCTGTCATCTTCAGGTCAAATGGCTTGACCCAACAAGAAGTGTCCTTCATCCGGCTTGCTCTGTCTGTTGCACCCCAGGACGTTGACGCATCTGAGCTGTGGTTCGGCCTCATTCGAGGGTATATAGATCTCGGCTTCTATGAAGATGCATACTCAGCAATTATTGCAACCCCATACGATAGCGTGTATGTCTTAAATTAAACCCCAGATATTCGCTCACAACGGCCACAGGAAAAGGGAATGCATTTCCCAGTTGGTTTATCAAATGTGTGAGGAAAGTACAATCGAGCAATTGATGTCCTTCAATTTTGCAACCTTTTCGGCTGAAATTGAAGATGCATTGGCATTCAAAGCACGCAACACGGACCCTCGAGCCCGTCCCTTCTACTCCAGAATACTTTACACGTGGTATACGCGCAGAGGGGACCATCGCAACGGTAAGTTTTGGACCGTCTAAATTCGCATCACTTCTTAAACCCTTGATCCAGCCGCGCGGACCATGTATCAGCGCGCACGTAAATTCCAGGAAAACACCGCTCAGTCAACTGACGTTATCGCTCTGATGGAAGAGCAACTTGAGGCGTATTTGCTCGCTATCAATTCTCTTTCTCTCTTGACCACCAAATGTGCTTGGGTTGTGACACAAATTCCACCGAGTGGCATGATTGATGCTGAGGTAAGTCGTCTGAATTATTTTTGTTGTTCTCTGCACGCTTTCTATGTTGACGTTTATAACTAGCTTCACAAGCGACGGAAGCTTTCAAAAAATATTCCCGATTCAACATTCACTGGGGACAAACAAGATTCAGAGATTGTCAATCTCAGCAACATTAAGTACGACTACACGCTGCTTTCTGCTCGACTGTGGTTGATCCGAAGAGATCCCGCACTTCTGTCTGCTGCAGGCTAGTCCATAATTTAGACATTCGTATTCACTGTGCTGACGTAAATACTTTACCCGCATCAGATGTCCTGCTTTCGCCTGTATCGATCGTGCTCCGATTGGGCCAAGCAAACCAGTTCGACATGGCGATGGCCACTGCTCGGAGCCTCGATGTTGATATGAGTGAATTATTTGCGACATTAACAAGCCAGTGTTTGCGGCTATCTCGCAACCCAGAGACTGTACTGTGAGTCGATCCTTCCGATTCATTCCTGTGAATTGTGCACTGAGAAAACACAGCCAAGAAGACGCATCAGATTGGCTACTCACTGATAACGTCTCTTCGTGGCCTGGCAGCCCTGCCGACCGTGGGTGGCGGTACCTCCGTGTCGCGCTTGAGCGCCACGACAGCGCAGAGACGGACCACAAGTACAGTAAGACCGCTTTTGAGACAATTATGTCGTCCGATAGGTCTTCACCTCCTCCTCCCTGGTTGATTCACTCACTGGAAGTATGTCCCGCCTTTCATCAGCTTACGAATCACAAATGAATGTGCTCACTTATGTGCAGGAAAACCATCACGAATATCTTGTAAGAACAAGTCTCCGCTACGACATTATCGAGAGCGCACTAGAGCACACCCTTTCGCTCTTGCGCAAGGTCCGTTCTTTCCCTTCCCTCACCCTCATTTCCTCAAGCTGTCCTTTAGGCCAACACTGCGCTCTCGCGTGCACCCCAGAAAACGGCTGGTGTCACCTGGCTCCCATATACCCTGATCGACCAGGTGCTAGCTGCTTCCGCTCAAAATGACTTGACCACAGGCGGACAAAGACTTCGCACCGAGCTGCAGACGGAGGTGAATAACCGCGTCAAACGAATGCAGAAGATGAGCCGCTTTGCGGTTTGATCATGGGATGTATTGTCCTTGAATATCTGACTGCCACCACATGTACATACGATACGATGTGTTTGACAACGATTGACTGTCGCGGCGCTGTGAGAGTCGACGTTTGTAACTAAAAATGAAGAATCGCAGTATTGCTGAGCTTCATTCTGATGTTGTGGTAAAAACGCTGGGTCAATACCGATCAATGACTATGGCAAAGCCGTACGATCACCCCTTATGAGCCTTCTGCCAATTACACACACAAAAGTACTGACTTGAAGCATATAAGCAACCTAGTCCCGAGGACAGGCATGGAATCGCCGTCGATTTATTTTTCTTTCGAGAATCAAATAGTGGAGAAAGAACAAGTGGTCAATAGAGATACATTCAACACTTCCTCTGCCTCTTCCCACGGCTACTATCGTCACCCGGAGCCGCTCGTATCGCTCCCAATACATCCTGCAGACCCTGATCCATTAAATTTTGCACAACTAATTTCTCAGAGCCACCGGTCGCACTGACAGCAGTTCGCTTGACCTTCGCTCCCAAACTTGCGTTGAATACAGCGTCGATCTCGTCTTCAGGCTGGCTTCGTCGTTTCTTGGATGTCTTAGATGGATGAGAGACCTCGGCATCATCAGAGTTTGGCCTTTGTGCTGCTGGAGAGGACACTGAAGGAAGAGTTGAAGGGGATGTAATTGATCCAGAGCTTGATTTTTTGCTCTGCGATTGCAATTCTCTCCACTCTTCTGGTCGTCGTTGTAGAAGATATAAATTGATGTTTCGAGCGAAGTATTTTCCAAAATAAGACGCTGCAAGAAACTGCTCGTGCCCTACGAGAGAGCGCGCAATTTTCTCCTGCAGAAACAGTTTGTAAGGTCGAGTGCAACAGTGAAGTAAATAACCTACTCTTAAGTATGGATCGGCGAAAGCCCAGCACCTATCACCCACTCTACTTCCTATTCGGTCATCAACCAACGTGTGGTAATGGCCAATGAGAGACATGACGAGAGTGCGCTTCACTTTAAAATGCACAGTTTCCGACTCAAAGAGTACGTCTATAACCCTAGAGCTTATCGGATTGTGAGATAATAAGATCAGATCTTCCGTAGGGAGAGACTTGATGCTGTCATCGCTTACATCAGAGTGGTATTGACTTAACGCCTAACCCTAACTCACCTCTCGGTAACAATCATGCAATGTGGTTCATTGAGTCGAAGCAAACTTTGCAGAATTAAGGCACCTTGGATTTTTGATTCCTTCGAATCATCCACATTTCCTTTTTTCGAGCTTTGTGGCGCATCTTCTGAGCTGTGTTTTGTAGACCCTGACGCCATGTATTCCTTTGAAATGTCCATGAGTTTGATGTCATTATGTAGTAAAAAATCAGTTACCCGAAGAGGCTTTAGAACCAATACACATGACACGAGGTGATTACGATCTTTCGGTTCTAATAGCTCAAACATATTGCACACAGCCTATCAAAATTGCCTTAATTCAGCAAACTTTAAGAAGCGCTATGCCATACCTGGCAGATATCCTTTTCGTGAACACGAAGCTTGCATGCTCTATCGATCATGGCCCGTAACACCCCAGTTCTTGCCGATGCTACGTTTATGCGAAATGATAAGAACGAACAAGCCAGGTGGGTGAATATTACATACCAATGACCTTATTCCACGAGCTCTCGAGCTCCTCAAGAGCAACTTTCAACTGCGCAGGATTTAACCTCTCGGCAGCTTTAGCTACCACAAAGTTAGCTACGGGATGTGTAGCCAGCCTCGCAAGCTTCCCCCGGAAGTAAGTCGCCCAAAGTACCGTAAACGCGGGATCAGGACAACGGGAAACCATCGTTTCTAGCAAATGAGAGGAAGTTGGGTCTCGAAGAAGCGTGACAAGATAGTCAGACGCCTCCAGTTGTTCATCAGGGTTTCTGTCTGGCACCATTCAATACACGATCGAGATACCCCATACAGCGAGACAGGGAACTCACGACAAAGTGTAATAATCCCGACCAAGACGCGATCCATGAGAGAGTCGGGCAATGAAGCTTCACCGTGATCGGCTTCAACCTCCAGAATAAGCTACAAAGTCGATCAGTATGCGTCAGGATGGATGTCGGATGTGATGTACCTGGAGTAATGGGCTTGCTACTTTATTGGCAGCCAATGCGCGGACCTCGTTGTCGCTGAGTTCACTCTTTAAGACGCGTACAAACCTGGTAGCAGCATCGTGGAATTCCTTCGGAACCGATCGAGTAGAATTAACATGATCGTGACTCTTATTGTCAGCGAATACAGATTTCATGGTACCCTGACGGGCCTTCCATGCGCTGCTTTTCTTCGACCGCATGTTCGACTGTGCTTTATGACTTGTAGCAGAACTTGAAGGAGATAACAAGAGTAGCAGAGCACGGAGAACATGCGAGGCAAAAGGGTCCATTACAAGGGATGTGAAGACAGGTGTGAGTTCCTGTTGCAGAGTTTATTGTGGCACAGGATTGCTAAGAAGATGCGACAAACCTCACATATGTCCAAGATGAGGCGTGTCAGAGTTCGCAGTTCACCCTTGTCCCTGGAATCGGCAACAGACGGATATATGCCCTTGGTCTTGAAACCAATCAGGGCGAATTCTGACGGATCGGTAAGATAAGTATGCTTACTTCGCGCGTGATGGTGTCTGCTGCCACTGTGAACAGTGTTTGACAGACATGCGAAGCAAAACGATGTTTGATGAGCGCCTCGTATCTACAAATTACTTGACATTTGGATCGGCAAACTACAAAGAACTGCTCCTACTCACGAGCCGCTCAAACTATCCAAAAACACCCTTCGAACAAAGTCATCCATGGAGTACGCCATACGTTCTAGAACAACAGAACAATCCGGGTCAGTCGCCAGTTGTTTCTCTTTTTCAGACATTTCAGTAAGTGCGGCAACCAGGAATATCCGCTTCGCTAGATGCAAAGTATTGTTAGACCCTTTCGATAACGTCGCTACTATTCCAAACCTTCATTGGGATCAAGGTCTGCGGATTGATCCTCCTCATAAGGTGTCTCCTGCTGCCAAGTTCGAATTTGGTCATCGACGGTTCTGAAATATGCCTTGATGTCAGGGTCTACATAACCGAATGGTGCCTCCAGATGAGCCTCCTCCGATTCTTGTCCAGGGACTATC
The DNA here is from genome assembly GCA_003316125.1 of Auricularia polytricha. Taxonomy (NCBI): domain Eukaryota; kingdom Fungi; phylum Basidiomycota; class Agaricomycetes; order Auriculariales; family Auriculariaceae; genus Auricularia; species Auricularia polytricha. Next base: position 50,753 of record QFEN01000219.1, read on the forward strand.
CATGACGGCCGGTCGGAATTCTGGGGTGCATTATCTGTGTCTCGGGAAGGTTGGCTATGTTCCTGCGTTTTCTTATGCTTCTTCCCTCGTTTCCTGTTTTCGTTGGGCATGTCGACCAGGAAGATAGTTCAGAGGACATAAACAATTCGAGTCTCGAAAAATAAGCATAATGAGGACCCCGAGATCCGAGAATAGTACGTGCCGGATTTGGACTTTATTTGGACCCCAGCCCAGGGTTTCTTGATCACATTAATATGATCCACCACGTTCACTCAGGCTGGTGACTCGGACAAGACTACATGGCACCAACATCATGCTCTTTATGTCGTGACGCCAAGGCAATTTTAAAACGCCCTAAAACTGGGCAGCAGATTTGCAAGAATTGCTTCTTCTTTGTCTTTGAGACAGAAGTCCATCATACAATCACAGAAGCAGAGCTGTTCAAGCCAGGCGATCGAGTCGCAATCGGTGCTTCGGGCGGGAAAGGTATGGCTGCTATCATAAATCAATCTGGCATCTCATCGCTCTTGTGGCAGATTCGACCGTCCTTGCGTACGTCATGAAGACCTTGAATGAACGGTACAATTATGGCCTCGATTTATTTCTATTGTCCATCGATGAAGGGATCACAGGTTATAGAGATGACTCCTTAGAAGTATGCTATTGAATGCGCTACGTGGGAGGTTCCGCGTATTGACTAAACTTCATGCAGACAGTCAAACGGAATCAGCAGCAATATAATATGCCCCTAAAGATACTCTCGTATGATGAACTCTATGGCTGGACTATGGATGCCATAGTTGCACAAATAGGAAAGAAGAACAATTGTACATTTTGCGGCGTCTTTCGCAGGCAAGCGCTTGACAGGGGCGCAGCTAGTTTGAACGTTGATCATATCGTCACTGGACACAACGCAGATGACATTGCGGAGACTGTCCTTATGAACAGTGCGTCTAACTCAATCTTTGTGAAACTGTACTGACCCCTTTTTAGTCATGCGTGGTGACATTGCTCGACTTGGGCGGTGTACTTCAATTTGTACCCAGGGAGAGGATACGATTAAACGATCCAAGCCCTTCAAGTACGCATACGAGAAGGAAATTGTCATGTGAGTACTGCGACGGGAGTAATTTTTATTCTCACTGGCTTGTTTTTTTTAGGTATGCCTACTTCAAAAAACTGGATTATTTTTCAACAGAGTGTATATATTCACCCGATGCCTATCGAGGACATGCACGGACGTTTTTGAAAGATTTAGAAGCTGCTAGACCCAGTGCCATCATAGATATCATTCACTCTGGTGAAGCATTTGAAGTCAAGGAAGAAATAAAGGCAGCTCAAAAGGCCCAGCGTCAGTGATATCATTTTCACATAGTTTCAATACTGATTTGCCCGCAGAAACATGTAAAAGATGTGGGTACATGTCTAGTAATGATCTTTGCAAAGCATGTACACTGCTGGAGGGTTTGGAGAAAGGCATGGCGAACTCTGTCACAGTGAGTTAATGTCTATGCACTGGTCAACATGACCGAGCACTCATTTTTGTCTAGATTGACCGTAATCGCAAGAAGATGGAGGCTATGGGTCCTGCACCGGATAACATACGAACAATCCCATTGTTTTGTTCGACAGCAACAATTGCAATGGAGGTCCCTTCGCAATCTTGATGGGCAGTGGCTCCATATTTATTCGCCTAATATAATACTATCACAATCACTAATAATGCGCTTGATCATAACATACATCGAAGAGATAAGGTTACAATTATCGACCAGATAACTCTGATGGAGCTCATCAAGAATGTACTGGACGTCCCTCTGCTTCACAAAATGTCGTGAAAAGACGGTCGCAATGGTCCAAGAGGTCATCACACTGCTTGTTGTGCTCTTTGGAACGCGTCAGCTTCATCGTTCCAACACGCTCTTTTCCCCATCTGTCACATTCTGAGACATAACGGACACCCACTTCAACCGTAGCTGTAGGGTCTGAATCGTCGAACTCTATCGGGCTAACTCTGTGAAGGAAAGCCAACGGCACTAAGCAGAGATGGACTGCAGAGATGGACGCCTTGAATGCGCTGATGAGATGATATGGAGATCCGAGAAAACGAGCCTAAGGCGTTTGGAACTATCAGCAATGGATAGCTATACCGGCATATAACTCACGAGATAGAAAGACAAGAACATGCAGATTGATGAGAAAGTACCCAAAAGAGCGCTGGCGATGTTGGTGCCAGCCACACCAGGTAGTACTATCAGGTGTCGCGTGGGCAACCTGTCAGAGTCTTGGAGTGACGCCTGGTCTAGCTGATGGGCGATCAAATCCATCTGGAATTTTGAACTTTCGTATGAATGCGCAGATTTAGTCAACTGCCAGTCTGTAGGATCATAATAAACTGGGTTTGATTCATGAGATGACATCCAGATCACGCGGGCACCCGTAGATGTTTGGTACTTTGCTAGGTGGGCTTTCAGGGCTCGAAACTAGAGCAAATCAGCACATAAAATTCAATTTGAGGTTAGCTACACGTACCAAAACATAGTGTCCGAAGACGTTGCACTGCCATACCCACCCTAACCCATCTTGACTGAGTTGTCCAACTTCTTGCGTGTAGAATATAGGAGCCGTCACTGCCTCAATCCAGTCCGTAGCAAGTTGCTTGATAGCTAAAAACCAGTTGATGCTGACGAAAGAAGCGACTCCTGCATTGCAAATGAGGTGCGAGACATATGGGTACCTAGAGTGCCGTCAACTATTTGCATCAGTGGCTGCCACCGAATACTCACGTTTTGGTGACTTCGTCAGCAAACCGGAAGACCGTTTGAACGCGCGACAAGTCTACGGTATGGACCACAATGGTAAGATGTTTCCTAAAGGTCTCCGCATGCCCATCGTAGCCTGGAAGCGTTTCAAGGTGACGAACTTGTTCGTCGACAAACTGGTACAATTTGTCGCGAGCAGCCTCTCCTCGTTGTCTACTCCGACAAGCAAGAATTAAAGTCAATCCATTGAAAGAGACGTCGTCGACTATCTTTGTTTGGACATGGAAATCATAGTGAGGTTGGGCATCCGTTGGGGATTTGGATATCAGCTGCACAAGCAAACGCTGGCAAATTCCAAAACCGACGCCGCTGTGGAATGTTTCAGTCGAAGGACCCAGTATGAACAAATTGGTTCACCAAACCTGTTTGCACCTGTCACAACGATAACTGGCCACGACGAAGGAGATGACATCAGGAGAAAGACGTGCAACTGCGTGAGACATTTCTCGTGTGATCAGTTGCTTATAATAATATTAGAATTGGTGTCTTTCTTTGT
>QFEN01000219.1:54181-76070 GCA_003316125.1 Auricularia polytricha
AGACTACACCTCCGCCTTCTTTTTCTTCTTCTTGGGTGGGTCACCGTCCACTTGAGAAGTGGCTGCAGCTGCTGCAGCCTTTTCCGCCTTGCGTGCCTTCTTCCTGGCTTTGCGTTCTGCTTCCGTTTCTCCATCCTCCTGTAGTTTCATATTGGTTGAGTTGCGGAGGTGGCCCAGGGCATGAATTTGCCTACCTTGGGAGCTTCAGAACCATTAACCTCGCTTTCTCTTCTCTTCCGTTTCTTGTCCTTGCTTTTCCCGTCCTCCTCAACGTCCATTTGGTCATCATCCGACTCCGACTCCGCCTTCGCCTTCTTCTCCTTTTCGGCTTTCTTTTTCCCATTTTTCTCCTCCTTCATCTTCCTCTTCTCCTCCTTCACGTCAAGAACAGCTTGGACTGCTAGCTCCAAAGGGTCACGTTGTGCTGGAACCAAGTCTACAGCATCTGCAGCCGTATTGTATGTCTTCGTCTGACCCTTCATCTCAAAGCGTTGCGGTTGTTGATTTTTGTCAGTAAATCTTCGTACACCAGACATATCGTTTTGATGTTCCAGTGCACGTAGGCGAGACTCCAATTTTGCACGGTTTTCAAGCCCTATCGAAGGAGCGGTTTCTTCTGATTTGCCATCGGCGTCCGTCAATGCGTCGACACGGATCGAAAGTGCGGCTTTAGTAGCAACCATACGGGCCATCTCAATGGCAATTTATCAGCCTAACCAATTCTTTGTAATTCTAAGAGCAGCGAATTACCTTGCCCTTCAATTTCGGGGGTGCTTGACCAATGAGGGAGGCCTATGCGATGTAAGCGGGTTGGACAAATAAGAATGATCAGTAACTCACATGATATATGAGTCCATATTTCGGGGTATCGTGTTTAGTCTTGAGGGCACGGAAAAGAGCCTTTTCTGCACCGAGAATTTGCACCGTACTAGCTGGGTGCTTCGCCAGACTCAACAAACTTCCAGCGTGTGATATAAGCCGTGCCCCAACAAGGTCACCGACTAGTGCGGTAAGATTTGGTGCGACTGCGTTCATGCGATTCCGCAGGTACTCTGCAAGTTGTGCACGATATGCAGTTATGGATATGACTTGGTCACATAGTGCATGTATGTGCTGAATATCGCTATCAGATATTTCGGTTCCCATGGATATTTCAGCAGCAGCTTTTAGGACGGCTTCGAGATCTTCTGGCAGTATGGTTTCAAATGCTGTCGTAGCGGCATTCGTGCGGAAACCTGGACCAAAAAAATATCAGCGCTAAATGGTCGGTTGAGGGAGTACACCAAACTTACCCATTGTTCGTACAACCTTAGCGTAGGCAAGGTTGTCAACAATAATCTTCCCCATCTCGGGAAAATGCCATCCATACCATTCCTCGACGCCAAATGAGACTTCAGTCATTAAGATTCGACGAACTCTCCTACCTTCACTCGCATGGAATATATATTGATCTCTTTATCGAGATCATCCAGTAACGCAATAGCTTGCACGATCATTGTGTCGACTTTATTAGGAGAGAACTTGAGTTTAAATCTGCCGGAATATGTCGCACACATTTGCCTATAACAATTTGACTTCATAAACTCACCGCGAGAGCGAATGGCTGAGACCTAAGCTCATGGTAGCAAGATCTTTTGGGTCAAGGCCGTCAAGTAATGCGGCAATTTGACTTCGGATACCCCTCCACAAGTCACTGTGGTCTTCTGGTGAAGGAGAAGTGACTTGGATGCTCAATTTTTTTGAGATAGAGTGGGCTTGTCATAAATGTAAGATGCGTGCATGACACTGGCACAGATAATGCAACGCACCTAGTTTTGGGTCGACCACCACCAAAGTTTCTTTCCGTTTTGCTTTCTCCACGACCTGTTCGGTCAAGAATTTCTTCAGACCCTTCCCAAGTTTACCCTCCTGCACAGCAGTCAGATCCTCTACTGCAGTGGCCGTCGACGTAAAACGGTGAAGCGCTTTAAGCTTCAATCTTGTCCATCAAGCCAGTTTTAGCGGCGTCCAGTATACGAACATCGGGAACGTACAATTTTGTCGCCTTCTCTGGCGTTTCAAAACTTTTGTACAGATCTGCCGACTCGAGCTTGGCCGAGTCAGACAGTTTGAACAGGCAATAGCCCATTGCCGTCTCGTACAACACCAGCATATTGAAAGAGTGGAATAACCAGAACCAATCGCAAATCTTTGCTGCAGGACTCTATAAGAAAAACTAAAGATGTATACTTACACTCACCGGCATTTGCCGGACCGCATTGGGAAATCGGTGTCACATTGTGTCACACTGTCGCCGAGACACGGGCGTGCAACTACTGTTACTGTACATGTCATAAATACATGTGAAGTGGATCATGTGCAAGCCCCCCTTCGCTGCAGCTACTATCGCCGTCGGAGTCCGAGTAGTCTCAGTTCCAGATGGTATTTAAAGAACACATCGTCTGGAATCGTGACTACTTCGCTGCATTCAAGACATCAAACAGATATGCTTATCAGGCTCTTCACATTAGTTGCTCTACTTGCACTAGTTGTCGGCATTGGTGCTCATAAGCAGGTAGCTTTCAAGGATGATAAGTTCCTCAATGGAACAATTCCCAGCGCCCTTCCTATCGTGCTAGAAAGTCTGACTTCTGTTACATCCGAGGATTCTTTCACAACATTGTCTGTTGCCCGCTTCCCTCACCACTCCGTTCGCATCAAGAAGTCAGACTTTTGCGACCCCACCGTTTCGTAAGTGCTTTAAGTTGGACGAAACATGGATGGAAGAGGTTCACTTAAACGTTTGTCTAGTGTCTACACCGGTTATCTTGATGTCGATCAGGGAGCAAAGCACTTGTTCTTCTACTTCTTTGAAAGCCGCAGAGACCCAGAAAACGGTACGTAGTTGTTGTTCATCCTTCTTCATATTGGATTAACGATATCTTTTAGATGATGTGATGATGTGGATCAATGGAGGTGTGATATACTATGTCGCTAATTTCTTTCTTTCCTTCATTACAACTCACAGGTCCCGGGTGTTCTGCCGGGCTTGGCTTGTTATTTGAACTTGGTACGGGCATTATTATATGTGACATGATTCATCCAAACAGTTTGAACGCTAGGTCCATGTAGCATCGACGTCAGCGGTTCATCCCCAAATAGTACCAAATGGAACCCATACTCGTGGAATAAGGAAGCCAATATTTTTTTCCTGGACCAACCGTAGGTACATGCATCACATCAACCATGTTTATTATTGATCCGATGAACGTAGAGTTGGGGTAGGCTACTCATATGCGGACTTTGGTGAAACAGTTGAGACGACGGAGGATGCTGCTCAGAATGTGCATGCATTCATCACAATCTTTTTCGAGGTTTTCAAACAATTTGAGGGCAGACCATTGCATCTTGCTGGTGAATCTTATGGCGTAAGTAACATATTACACAGTCTTGCATTATTCTGATAATGTTGTATTTAAGGGGCGGTATCTTCCTGTCTTTGCCAGCGAAATTTACGATCAGAATCAAATCGCAAAGGCAGCGGGACGACCGACCATCAACCTTCAAAGTATCCTGATCGGGAATGGTATCACTGATATCTCAACGTGAGTAAATTACTCTTTACTGTAGTTTCCACAGTTCTCATGAATTGTAGTTTATACCAAGGGCGTTATGAGATTGAATGTGGCACTGCTGCCTTAGAAACACCATTCCAACAAATCGGCTCTTGTGTGCGCATGAAGTCGGCGGTGGGTATTCATTCTTATCGTTGTTCCTTCGCTTTTCGACGAGTCATCTTAAAGTTACCTCGGTGTCAAGCTTTCATGCGTGATGGGTGCATCGACCAATTTGATCACATGAATTGCGGGGCCGCTGTTGCCTTCTGCGACGCACAGCTTAGCACGGCATATTGGGCAAGTGGTCAGTTGAACCAAGATTTGCTGCAAATTATCACTGAATTACTTTTGGATACAAGGCCGGAATGTGTACGATGTCTCAATGGTTGGTGATTCCTTGAAATAGCATGACGTATCTTGCTTACTTTATTCAAAGACCTGTGACGAGCAAGAACTGTGCTATGCAGGAGACGCCATTATCCGAGATTTACTTGATGCACCAGAGACACGGAAGATGCTCGGTGCTGAGAGCCCGGGTGAATTTTCTCTCTGCTCTGGTGTTGTCGGGCGCAACTTCGTCTCTCACCTTGACAAGTGGGCACACCATACCCAAGACTATGTTACAGCCCTCCTCGAAAGGAACATCAGAGTGTTGATTTATGCCGGTACTTATGACTGGCAGTGCAACTGGATTGCAAACAAGCTGTGGGTGGATAAGTTAGATTGGACGGGACGTTCTGCGTACGTGAAAGAGAGCTGGAGGTCATGGTACGTCGGTGGAGAAAAGGCAGGTGAAACCAAGAATGCTGGTCCTCTGACATTTGCTACGGTGCTGGGCGCCGGCCATATGATGAGTCCTTCGTTTTCTCTGGCTGTGATCTTCGTCTGACCCTTTCACACGTCCCCCATGACAAACCTGCAGAAGCGCAGGCACTGGTTTCCAGATGGCTCGCCAATCAGGCTATCTACAGTGTCAAAGACATGCGCAAAACTGATACAGCTGCTCAATAGCTGTGTGTCACTATTTTATTATCGAGAGATCGAGTCGAGGAGTCGAAGAAGATTTGTCTTGTATGTCTTAGTTGCAAATCCAATTTGAAATTTGAAGTGTTTTTTTAATCATGCCGACGGAACCACCGTAACTATGATGGCAACGCAGCTGTCAAAATGTTACCAGGCCCAATCAGGCCCTCTCTGCAACAACAGTGCATTGTTGCATAGCCAATCGCCAATGTCTGAGATAAAAACAACGTTTATCGCGATGTCGTGTCTGCGTTGCTCACCTCTCTTGCAACCTCCGTTCATTGTTCGTGGGCTTTCCCTTGAGGTAGGTCTGGTGCATAGATTCTAATGATCATAGCTCATGAATTGTTGCGCTGTCTAGGATCCCCTAATCTACTTCAACTTGGGTTGCACAGGTGCACCTGACCTTTTGCTTCTTATCTTTTCTTGCGCCTTTTCGTACAATTTTCATTAAGTTTCGGCCTATGGCTTTCACTTCACTATACTCGCTCTGCGGCGCTGGCTTCGCCCTCCTTCAGCTGCTAGCTCCAGCCACAGCACTTCCAGTAGCACGGTCTACAAGTTCCTCCACATTAGTGGCTCTTCGTGAGTTTTTCACCTAGTGTTTTAAGTCAAGTGCTCACGATAGAACAGAGTTTGCCAACGTGCTGGAGCAGCTGGAGTCCACTTTTTATGCGCAGGCCCTTCAAAAGTTCAATGAGTCAGATTTCACGGCAGCTGGCTTTGCTTCGGCCCAAGTCCCCCTGCAGCAGTTTCAGGCCATCTTTAAAGATGAATCCACACACGCAAGTACACTACAGGTGAGCCAAATCATGTGTCATCTTTGAGTATGACGTTGAACGCTGACACCACTCAGTCAGCTATTAATGCGTTGGGCGGCCAAACGATACAAAATTGTACATTCAATGTTGCTTCCTTGCTCACCGATGTGCCCACTATGGTAGCGTCAGCGAGACTCGTGGAAAATGTTGGTGTGAGCGCCTACCTCGGTGCCCTGACCTTGATCAACGACACGGTTCTCTCCACCGCGGCTGCTACCATTATGACAATTGAAGCGCGCCACCAAACCATTCTAAATCTGCTAGCAGGGGCCACCGCGATCCCTCAGGCGTTTGATGTCGCCTTGAATCCATCTGAGATCCTTGCATTGACAGGAGGGTTGATTTCCGGATGCAGCCTCGGAATTCCAGGTACGTATCTATGCAAATCGATTGTCCTCTTGCTCACCTTGAAATACTCTGGTCTAGCGAATGTTCCGCTCCAGTTGAATAGTTCTGCTCCCGTTCAAGCAGGAACGAAGTTGAGCTTCACCTCTGCTGCACTGAACGGAACTATTCCGGTAGAGGTCTGTTTATGTTCATTGGTTTTGTCGCGCAACAACTTACACGTCACTTTACCCCAGCAACTGTCCTGTCAATTCCTCGCTGGCGGCTTGCCTGTAGCCATCTCACAGCCATTATCTAACTGCAGCGTCCCGGCGAACATAACTGGTTCTATGTTGGTATTCGTGACCAACAGCAGTCAGCCCCTGGCGAATAACATCCGTGATGCTGCGACTGGCACCATAGTCGCAGGTCCAACGATGCTCTTCGTTGACAATCAACAGGATGCATTGGCGATTGCAGCACGCCCTGGTCTCAACTCTACTGTGGCCAACAATGGCACTTCAAACACAACAACGTCTTTTGCGGCGCCAACGACCGTCACTTTGACGCCAGTCACTGTGAGCACAGTTTCGAGTGGTGCCGTCGTCGCTCCCACCACAGTCACCAATAGTTGGACGGCTGTTACCAGAACCATCTCGCCATCTGAAGCTAGTGGTATTCTCGCGAGTGCGGCACCTACGGGTTCGGGATAAAGGTCGAGAACTAAAAATACGAGATATGAGACACTTGATCGAATTATATTGCACAAATATCTAAAGTACATCAGAACCGAACTAGCGACCCTAGGGAATATTGATACGTAGAGGGGGACGATATTGATAGGACATAAGTTGTACAACGATAGAACGTAGTGCAAGGAAAATGATCAATTAATCTTCGTCACTATCCTCACTGGATGACGTATCGTCTTCATCCGCACTGAGTTGACCGCCTGCGAATTGATTTAATGACATGGGTCGTCCAGGGACGTTTGCCATTGGTTCAAGATCTGGAGACATTGCTGCCGCCAATATGTCATCGTCAGATTCTTCAAGTTCTGCTTCCATCTCCCGCCCGAAGGCGTCAAGATCTATTTCTTCTTCCACTGGATCATTGTGGGTGACTTCATCCCAGTCTTCTTCAGAGTCCGATTCTGCTGCAGGCTTGGTGGGAGGAGCAGGAGGCACGAAAGGAGACGTTGTCCCTGGCAAGGCTAGTCCTATTGAGACAGACGGCTTCGGACGTTTTGAAGGGCGAGCGGGGACACCAAAATCGAGAACTTCTTCCAAGTCGAAATCTTCTCCTCCATACGTATTGATTTCTCTCTTTGCCTTCGGCACTTCCTTGGGTTTGGGTTTTGGCTTCGGTTCAGACTCGTGCTTTCTCGGAGGTGGAGCGGCAGGGCGGGACACTTTAGGTTTTGGAGGTGGCGAAGGAGCTTTGCGAGGAGGTATTTCGATCTCCTCGCCCTCCTCTTCCTCTTCCTCCTCTTGTCTTTCCCCCGTGATTTTTGCCAAAACGTCATCGAAGTCATCCACGGCCTCACCATCAGCATCTGAGAGCCCTAAAAGATCACGTTCTAGTTCTTTCTCCAGATCTTTCGTATCTCTAATCTGTCCTGAGGGATGAGTTGCTGCTGAGGCTAGATGCCACCGAGCGTAAATGACAATACCAGATAGAGCACCATGTAGACAACTTACGAGACTTCCGGGCAAAGCTGGAGCTGGAAGAAGAGACTTTCTTGTCGTATGTAAAGCTCATGAAACATTCTATCTTTTCAAGAGTGAATGTCTGGAGCAGTGTCAAAAGGTGGATCCTGCTGCATCAAGAGGACGAGACTCACTCCCAATTCTTCATCATAAATTAGGACACAATCATACTCCTTTACCGGCTGTTCAGCTCCCTTGAAGAGATGATTCTCGCCTGCCTAACAAGATCATCAATGGCCTTGAAAGCTCAACATAGCACATGCGCCATACCTGTGTGCTAGGGCGTGCTAGAGTAACGCTGGTCGAGTCTTTCCCGCGTTTGACTTCAACCGTTCCAGACTTACTGGGTTCTATTGACTCTGGCTTGAAATTATCTGAGACATGTCTTTCAGCACGCTCTGAAACTGACAGTGGAAGAATTCTTACACCTGAAGGAATAGAAGTCCTTGTCGGGGAGATTGGAGCGCTTGGGTGGAGCTACGCCCTTGCGGGCTTTTAGTGCACGCCTCAATGAAGTTCCTATGGCTACTGAGTGACGACCTGTTGTAGGCATCCATTGGGTGTCTGCAGTCGCCATCGTGTGAGGCTTGACTAGGAAGGAAGACTTTGATCAATACTGCTGAAGTAGCGCTGAAGTAAGCTATAGCCTATGGCAGTGTTCATTGTTGTCAATTTGTTGTTTCCCGCGTTGTGGACATTTTCGATTCAGGTCACTAGGCCTTTACACTGCCCAGCAATACAACATACTACGCCATGCAACAATGAAATGTCTTAACTCGATCGCGAGCTCAGCTCATTGCTAACAGTGAACAACAAGGCGCGCGGACGCTTTATATCGGATGACATGATTGACAGCAGGTGTGATCGACGTCGATGAAGAACATACCATCTGATATCTTAACACGAAAGGTCTACTGTATAGTCATCGTAGTCACCAGCGAGGAATCGATGCATCGAAGCCCATGCCATCATCATTATGAATGGTCATGCTGCTGTAACTACTAGCCGATGTGAAAGCTCACGGTACGGATCGACAGCCTCCTTTAGGTCCTCGTTGAAGTCCTCGCCGGCATGCAATTTGCCACATCTGGTGTTGAGCGTTATCAAGTGATGCTGTCATGCCTTGGATGTCTAGGCGGGGGCCTCGCGGTGGAGGCATTGCATCACGAAATTTGTGCCCAACAGGGTGCAGGCGCAACATGAAAAGGGACACGGGAGCAGGGATGGCCTGGAGCGGAACGAGTGATAGGACAAGAATTGGGCTTGAGATATATGAGAATGCTGGACGCCATGTACTAATCGAGCGCTGCCAGTGAGCTTGTAATATCCATCATGGTTAACGCGTTTGCGGACCCATCGTAACCTCGTTGGTGAAGTTGTACATTCAGTTATCCATATTGCTTTCACACACTCAACACGCTTTTTTTATCGATATTCCCCCCACAGTGAAATTTTCAGGTATGACTCATAAGTTTTATGTATGTACTATACAAGCACAGTGCATGTAAGTCATTACTAACTTTATCAAGGCGTTGCATCAGACTCGGATTCAGATGCGCGTACACCGCGTCGACAATCAAGGTACCATCATTATCAGGTGAGGTCGAGTACAGCGAAGGTCGTGGAATAAACCCCTCGAATAGCTATAATTTACATCAGTGCCTTCTTTGTGAGTGATTGTTGGAGGCTGAGGCCATCATGGATTAAATACCATGATGGATCCCCTTGCTTCCACCGAAAGCTGTGTATGGCACGAAATGCAGTTCGTATTTCTCCTTGGGGGTTGCCAAATTTGCCATTGATCTCACTTTGTGCCAGCATAACCAACTGATTGCCAATTCTTTTGATAAACCTGGAATCTGCATGTATGATACCGGCGATTTTGACAGACCATTCACGGAAAGATCACGATGGCACACTGGAACTTCCGATTCGAACTTCCAAAGCAGTGTTCCATCCTCCTTCCGGCACTATGTGAGGCTGTGTATCATATTTGAAAGGTATGCTCCCACTTATCAGCACAGAAGCTATACATTCCATCACATAACAGATCTAGATTGCGGCCATCCCGTGGCCTCATTGTCTTAATATGGCTGGATATATAGTACGGCGCAAAGGCTGCTTGGCTGGCGAATGGGCTCAAGCCTCAGTCAACATCAATGTCTTCCTCACCGCAGGACCTCGTCCCACAGCTTGACCTCGGAAACACGTTTGGGGCACTTTTTATTGGGGTCATCGCTGCAACAATGTCAGTGAACTATCTGCTCACAAAGCTTAGCGCTTCACCGAGTCCTATCGTCCTAACATATTTCACGAAAAAGTCTCTTTGGTCTAACCAATGTTCAAGCTTTCTTCTACTTTCAGACGAACAAGGGCACAGGGATGTCATTCAATAAATTTGCCGTGCGTTCATGCTTCCTTCCGACAGTTCAATTGTTGACGCTACATTAGGTCCTCTGGCTTTGGTATGTATACTTTCCCGTTGCTATTGTCGATCGCATCGAGGTTACGCCGTCGTCTGAACTTATAGGATACTCGATGCTCTGCACCTGTTCTTGATAGTACATTGCATCTATTATTATTTGGTGACGAACTACGCGAACATCAGTGCACTCACACACATTGTATGGAGCTTCAAAGTGAGTTTTTACTTTGTGCCTTCGTGCAGCCTCTACTATGATACTGATGAGCTCGTGCAGCTTCAGATCATCATCGATGTAAGTTGCATTTCCTATGCCCTGCGATCTGTCCTACACATGCACCACAGGTTTTAATCATATATGGGGTACATCTGTAAGTTCGAAGCACTGTTATATACAACTTGAAGGATTCAAGTAACGCTTTGATTGGTTCGCAGTCTGTATGTCTATCGCATATGGATGGGTATGTGTTTCCCTATCAATGGATTTCTACGACTTATGCAATGCTAGTCGCCAAGGGCCGATCAAGAGTCCTCCCTATAACAGTGGTGGGTTTGAAATCAACGATCACGTATTATGGCATTTAATTCTGATGATCCAATATTAGGGCATAATCGTAATCCTAGTCTCAGGTAAGTCTACCACCTGCAATTCCTCTTTGCTCGATCCTGAAGATTTCTTAAGGTGTTGCCATCTGTGAGAAGTTCAAATAATTGGTACCCCTGTTCTCAGCTCATCATGTTAATCCAATGCCAGCTATGATTTGGGCCGTGTGAGTGAAACAGCGTACTCCATAACTGTACGACTTACTGTTAGGAGTAGATATCAGTGCCAGATGTTCTCGGATTTTTCTAAAATCGAGTGGTCGACATTTCTGACTTTGGGCACGATTACTTCTGTCGATATCCTTATTGCATCATCGCTATGCTATCTCCTCGCTACTTCCCGTACTGGATTCTCCAGGTAAGGAGCGGTCTGTTTACCGCAAAGGATCTAATATACTAATATGAAGTACTTAGCACCGATTCCATGCTAACGAAGCTCATGGTTTACATTATTAACACGGGTTGTCTGACGAGGTATTCCCCCCTCCAAACTAGTCCACGGCTTTTTTGACTCATATTTCATGCAGCATATGTTCAATGGCAGCTGTGATTACAGTAAGCTTCCGATTATCGTACTGTCCATGTCGTCTCTGAGGTCACCTACAGTGCGCAGCGATGCCGCACAACTTGGTCTTCCTCGGTGTTGAATTTTTATTGGCTAAATGTATGACCAAAGCATTCTCATAAAATTGTGCTGACCACTGGTTCCTTTTCAGTATATGTCAACTCGTTCCTCGCACTCCTGAACGCGCGATGCTACTTGCAGCCTAACACAGATACTAATAACAATTCTTCTGAAGTCCATATGCGCCACGGCGTCTACCGCCCGGAGCTGAATGTTATGGCGTCGCAAGACGAGGAATTCCAGGGATCCCAGAAGAACATGTTTAAACATCCCGGCGATGGAGTGATGCATATTACTCAATCTGCCATGGTTAGTAGCTGCGTTTCTGGCGATGGAAGAGTACTGACTGTCACGCTTTAGCCACACCGCCCCATCGAGGTGACGGTAGAGACGAATTCCTTCTCATCAGTGTGATAGATCAGTACTAGTATGCTTGTAGTATATCATCGTCCATCCGTCTCTTCGCGAGTTGGAACTTATGAGTCTTCATATATTAAATCATCACACAGCGGTGGGAGACGAGAGAAATCTAGTCTATTATACCTCCATTTTTCATATATCACTATTATCTAGAACTGCCTGGAACTTTCGACATGCATGAATTCACATACGCTTGGAATCAACAAGACTTTGAGGCCTTCCTATTCGCCACGCACGACCAAGAAAACCACGTTGCAAGTATTACGATGGCGCGACAGAGAAATTTATACTTATTAGTGCGTATCGATCGACTCAATGTCTCATTCAGCCATAAAGCCATTCGCAATCTGCACAGAAGGTTGCTGAAAAAGTCGGACAGAGATTGATGTTAGTATCCAACAAAGACCCTCCTCCACTAACGAGGGAATCGGGGATTGACAGCCATCCACATGTGTTCGAGGAGTACATCGAGGAAGAGGATATGACTAGCCAAATCTGCAAGGCACTTCATACTAATCTGATATCTTCAATGCTCCACTTGGCACGAAGGTCTATTTTATAATCATCATAGTCACCAGCAAGGAACCGATGCATCGAAGCCCATGCTATCATCGCTGCGTTGTCTGTATCAAATTTCAAAATCAGTCAATCGATCAACATATTGAAGCGCTGACCTGTGCATAATTCCAGCGGGGGGAAATGGAGCGATATGCGCTCATCAGAACTGTAACCATCTAGTGTTTCACGGAGCCTACGGAAGCTGAGAACAAGAAAGAAAATCGTAACATTAACAACTCGCCTTTCGCGTAAAAATGTATTGCTGGCGACCCCGCCGCTTACGACAACATCCCTCACTTTCACGCCCTTCAGCTCGAGTTTTTGAAGGCTCAACGTAAGCTTGGCGCAAAGTTGACGGGCTGCGGCTGTCTGGAATGCACGAGCCAAGGCAATTTTATGTGAAGTAGATAGAGGTTCTTCCATGAGAGAAACGTGGCGGTCTACTGAAGATTGCAGGGATGCGAAGGAAAAGGCGAGTTTTCCTGGCATCGGCACGGTGAACGGTTGAATGTCGGGTAGGGGGCCCAGCTCTTCGTTTGTCATGCGGCAGAGCTCCTCGAGTGCTGCACCAGGACCTCTGGTTCCCCAAGATAAACCAAGTGCTCGGGCTGTCTTGTCGAATGCACGTCCAATACTAGCGTCTGCCGTTGTTGCAAGAATCTGGAACGAGGTAAGCGATGAAGCTAGAAGTAGAAGCGTATGGCCTCCAGAGATCAGCAGTGTCAAAAAAGGAAACTGCGGGAGATCAGCGGTTGGAGTTGTGAGCAGAGGAGTCAAAGCGTGGGCTTGCTGAAATTGGGTGGATGAGTGCGGCGATTGAAAGAAAGAGTATGCGCGAACGAACCATGTGGTGTACACCGACAAGAGGCTTACCGAGGGCAGCGGCGAGCGACTTTGCTGCATTCGAGCCCACACTAAGGCAACCTCCAATTCCTACAGACGACTTATAGGTGAGGAATATTTGCTGCAAATTAAAGGGAATGCCCACATGCCTGGACCTCGCGTAAATGCAATACCGTCGACGTCGTGAATGCTAATATTTGCCTGTTCGAGAGCCATTCTAACAGCACCCGGCTAAAGACTTAAGTCGGAGCAAATGACTTAAGATAAAAGAACGCATTCACCATGTTACGCTGGTGCGCTTCAATAGCTACAGATGGATGGATGCCGCCGAAACCTTCGTGGCTGATTAATTTGGGGTCAAACATATGCTGGTCACAGAAGGAGTTCGTGGGCTCACAGATCGTGCTGCTTCACAACAACATTTGAAAGTATTTGACGTAAAGACGTCACGACGGCTGCACAAGTATCATCTGCTGAGCTCTCGAATCCGAGAACAGTAAATTTGCGCCTTCCCATACGCGCTCGGAACATCCTACAGTGGGCTGACGAAATCTATGTTGGCATTGAGAAACAGAATAAGGACTTACCAGTACTAAGAGGTACATCTCTCAGTGCTCGAAGTAATAAAACATTCTGTTTGGAAAGCCCACTTTTGAGAATGGGCATGAAAAGTAGTATCGAGAGCGGAAGCGTCGGTTTGCTGCTGTTTGTCTACGTCGGTCGGCGCGTGCTACATAGATTCTTTGTTTCCGGCTCTCTTCATGATCATTGGTGCCATGCTCCCAGCAAGATTTAGCGCGTCGAGGCACTTTTTTCTATCATGTCCTCAACCCATACCACCATCTTTTGCTGCGCTGAGACACACGCTCCCAGTCCTTGCTCGCCGTGCTAATAGTTCTACCACTGATGAACACACGGTCACCAAGAGCGTGGAGTTGCTTGACTCTCTAATGGGGTCTCCATCAGGCCTTGACCTGAATACTTCTTCGTCGCTATCGGATATATTATCTCCCCCCGCGCCCCCAACCCCGAATTCAACTCCAGACGCTTCACAAATGCTCATTCCGCCAGCAACTGACCCCCTTCTTCATTTCCTCGCATCTTCTCTGCTTCAGCATGGAAAGCGTGCAAGAGCAGAGCGCATCGTCTCCCGTACCCTCCTTTATATTCACGCGCTCACCCGCGCACCGCCGCTACCCATCCTCCGTCATGCTCTCATTACCGCTTCCCCGGCTGTCAAGTGCATATCACAGAAGCGCTCAGGAAAGAACGTTGTACGACCTGCCGCTCTCACAGAAAAACAGCGCATAAGGGCCGGTGTTCATGCTGTATTGGCCGCCAGCAAAAACAAGAGTGGGAAGACGGTGGAGGAGCGTTTGGCCCGAGAGATCATTGCTGTTGTTAATGGAGACAGCAAAGCTCTTACTGACAAGGAGCTGGCACACAGACAAGCTATGGTCAATAGGTATGTGCAACGTTGACGTCTTCTAACTATCGCTGACACATTGCGTAGGGGCAATGCGCTCGCGAAATGAGGATCTCGTATGCTTACCGTACTTCCGCCCTTCCTGTAATGGCACGCCGAATTCATTGCAGTCTATAATTGCGTGGTTCCCAAGCTTCTCAATATGATGCAGCGAGTGCTGTATCATTATTTTCATTGCCAAATTGCACTTCTGGATTGCTACCTGGCAGAAGCACTCTCCAGTCAGGTCCTCTTATGCGCCTATCGATAACTTGTCTACCCTTCAGCAGAATTGTGGAGCTCTTAGCACACTTTTTTATCTAACGGAACTTCTACAGTGGATCGAGGTTCGTTAAGTGATTCATGCTACTAATGGTCAGCATGACTTTCGCAAGGTTCTCACTCAGCCAGTACATCGTTTGCCCTCGCCGCTTAATTCTTATCTGCTTCCACATCGAATATTGCATCTAAAACCCTTCAAGTTCTGACTACGGGAGACTATGTAAGGCCTTGACTCGTCAGAGGAAGGGTATTGTGCTTTGAGCACAACTTCGATATTCACCCACCCATGGCTAGATCCTCGAAGGTCTCTCTCTTAACATGCTCAGTGCTATTGGCAGGTTTAAGTTCGAAACATACCAACTGCAACTTTTTACTGCAGAACGCCATGTACAAGCTTGTACAATCGTGAATGGTTTCTCAAGCTACTTGACGTCCGAGTCTTGACTGATCTTGCTAAGCCAAGTGGTGACTACAACAGATTATACTTACACCGACTATACCTAGTAAAGCTGTGTCAAATCTTAAACTCTTCGCTTCGCCTGCGAGTTCGACCTCTGACCAGTGACTACGTCAAAATTTTCACCATTCAAATCGACGCATGCGCCAGGCTTGTTACATGTCTAGTCGGTCCATTCTCGGTAGCATGGTTGTGGAGGATTTAGACAGTAGTGACAAGGAGATGAGCGTGTTGGGCTCTGGAGCTAACATCAGTGAACTGATGAACAAATTAAAATATCATTCTAGACCATATGTTGGTAATAATTACAACAGAACCCCGTCTGCATCGTCATACATGTGGTCGTGGTCACATTTATTGCCTTGAGATGTTCTCTTCGGTTTTGAATCTTGGTTTATTGCAATCCGCTGGGGTGCTGCCTTCAGAAGTTGCGCTTTAACGTCCACGCATACTCCATGAACGTTGTTAAAAGAAAAAAGCACAAATAAAGAACCTGAAAGCCCGGGCATTATCAATCCAACAGCCCTGAGAGGCTCGATCTCTGGTGCTTCTATGGCCCCATAGCGGCGTGACACGCCATAGAACGCATTTTGAGAACACGTATCGACAAACAAAGTGCACACTTCCAAGGCGGTAGTGAATATATGAAGCGAGTTTCAACGCCTGAGCCCGACCCGTCGGTTATGATGTCATCTTGGTGACGTAATACTGGGGTATTCAGTACATCGATATGCGACGCCGGAGTTTAATGTTACTCAGTGGAGTGAGTAGGCGTAGCTGAGGCTGCCAACTACCCTTGGAGACGTGGTGCAGGGACTCCAAGATAAGGTCCTCCGTTCTAATGTAGCGCGTTCCGACCCTCCACTCGCGGTCTGCTTCCATTTCCATTCTTTCCATTTCCTTGTCCTGGAATAAATGTAAGATATGAGCTACGGATGACGCACAAAGATTGCAGGCGCACTTCGATAAAGCGCTTCACGCAGATAGCGATTTGCTTAGCCAACTTAGCCCTTGTAATAGGACCTTTCGGACTTTTGTAGTTCATCGTAGGGATATGCTTAGACCATAAACGGTACCCAGGCCACTAAATGTGTGTATGAGGCAACAATCGAGCCAGCGAGGAGCTAAGATACCTGAAGCCGGATGGACACTGAGGGTCCGCAGTCCTCGAACATGTTGTCATCTTTATCGAGAAGATCTTTCATTTTAGCTCTCATGGCATCCCCGAGTGCTATGCCCCATTGATCAGGATGTGCTGTCCTAAAGATGATTGGTTCCTCAAGGTCTGCTTTAATGATGTAGCGGACACGGTCGGCCTCTGTGTATGGTTGATAAATTGTCTGAGGGATGTAGACAGTGGTGCCTGTGGCGATGATCGCTTGATCGCGAATGGTCTTCCACTTCACGAAATGTTCCATTGGTGGAGGCCCGCCTTCCTATATTCATACCTCAACGACGGTATGCATCAATCACGTACATTGGCACGAACCTCATCAGAGCTACTACCAGATATTGCAGCGGGCGAATGGCGAGACATTGAGGATGGAATGGGGGATAGGCTCCTGAGGCTTTGCGGATTCTAACAAGTCGACTGTCAATAAGCTTTAGTATAACCGGTTCATCGAGACATACATGAGTAACAGAATATGGCGGCATTGGCAACTGTTGTTGCTGCGCGAGATATGAGCCCTCCCATATGACGAACTGGCGGCTATGATCGTCTGGACTGCAAATGTCCAGGGGTGGGGGTGCTTTGCTCTTCATGGGGAAGATTTGGGAATCTAGTATAGCGAGAGTATTGAACAAGAGGCAGGTCAATAAAGATATAGCTATACAGTGACACAGGTATGAAATGGAGGATGATAGACACTCATATGATGGTAGGTTCGGATGCAAATCAAACGATCAAGATCATTTAGCCACTGTGCAACAACCAGATCGATACCTGTGACACCAATGTCATCAGATTGGTGGGCGGACGGCCTGTCAGAGGTCAGGTGAGCCGAAAATATCGTCATGTATGCCGATATGTAAAACGGAAAACTTCCGCTATCAACGTACATAGCACCATGCAGGGAGTTCTCTGATAGGCTGTGTGATGACATGATGGGTTAAGTGTAGTACGTTAAGGTATTGGAGCCCTGCAGGGAGATTACTGCCTTCAGAGCACAAATTTATAAATCGGTGGCGGGAATTTCAGGAGAAGAAATATGATGTTTGTAGTGTGCTGCCAGCGGTGGAATAGTTATAACGAGCGTGGCAGAATGAGCCATATCCTGGAGAAGACCTGGCATACCCCCGCCCCCTCTGCAGGTGAGTCCGGATGGCAACCCCTGGGTGAGAGCGATTTGACTCGGCCGACGCCTCATCGAGAATTATCGAGACGACAGCCTGAGAATGGTCAGCATCACTGGACCTAGCCTCTCCTAACTTGTGGCCGCCTGTTAGATCAATGACTACAGAGCAAAAAAGCGGTTGGTTATACATAGTGAGGCCTATGCTGGCCTATGATGCGCCCATAAAGTCATAATCATGATCAAGGCGGAGTAATGATACATCTATTTTTGTTTGATGTTTCTCGAAAAACAGCAACACATGAAACGCACCTATGATATCCTCCACATCATGATCAGATTAGGCTGGTCGAACTCAGAGTGGCAGGGCAAAGCGAGGAGTTTGAGATTCAGCAGGTGCCGGTCGTCCCGGTGGTACTCGATCGTATGCAGTACGACTTATGCATCTACCGTCGTTCAAACTGTATAACATGTTAAGTTTTAACGTTTTAATGTTGAGAAGCATACGATACTTTGTACGATGCGAATGAAGGACTTTGTGTGGTCGATGCTGTCCACAATGACTACCCAAAGCGGCACGAGCGGCGTCTGCCCTCGCTTCGCCTGCCAAATCACTCCGAGTTCGACTAGTCTGACTACGTCAAAAAAAATCTCACCCATCTTAAATTGACGCATAGTCAGACTGGTTACGAGTCTACATCACGATCACAACGAACAAGATTTCAGCCCTTCGTAAGTACCCGCCCATTAAAAAAATATAGTCACTCACATTTGATTTGAAATCCGTTGAAGTTCTCGACGAAATCACAAGCACAACACAAAGGGAATGAGCTCCTGGCTTTAACCACCACTCAACCTCAGTCAAGCTCTGAATTGTTACATCTCATGAAAACAAGCTGTATACGTGTTGGCCAGAAGGCACACGAACAGTTTGGGAGGTCCATTGCACCTAAGTATCTTCCGCAGCAGCATCCTTTCTCTTCTTCTTTTTCGACCTCGCCGTCCCATCCTCACCATCCACTTCTCCATGCCGTCGCTTTCGCTTCTCTTCAACTGTAAGGGCTGCCTCTTCTTTGGGAGCGACATATACCTCTGCCCGTTCTGCTCGTCGTTTAAGTGTTGCCTCAGCTTGCTGCAGATATCATGAGATTTGTTGTTGACTGCGAAAGCAAAACACGCACTTTTTGTTTTCTTTGTTGAACTTCCCGAACCTCCCGCTCGTGGGGCTTGAGGAAATACTCTCCGGACTCAAGTTGAAGGTCGACCTGGTCATAACGTCAGCATCAGTCAAGATACCGACAGAATAAATTACCTTTCGAGGCTGCTGGGGCGGGGGGAAGGGCGTGTACACTTTCTTTGCCGGTTTCTCCTTTTTGGTGGAACTTGATGTATCAAGACCTGCAGCCTTGCGTGCTTCATCCTTAACAGCGAGTTTCTCATTCTTCTTGCTCGTTTTCTCAGAGGTTTTCAGATGTTGCTTCCTGAATTTGGGCAGGAACCGGTCCCAGGACTCTGTTGCCAACTTGGGGTCCTTTGCAAGTTCCTTTCTTATCATGAGCTCCTGCAAAAGCTTAAATACAGCTGCGGAAGAAACTAGGTCAGCTAACGTACCTTGATGCGGTAAATGGGGTGGATATTTTTCATGCAATCGAGAATTATTCGTCGCACTTCCTTTAGTGACTTGTACGGACCCATGACGCTGACGGTATTTCCTTGTACAAGAACGTAGCACTGGGTCAACAACTCGATGGCCTGCAAGAGGTTGGCGACATGCAGACAGACGAAGGTATGCGGTCCTCACCTTCAGCGTACTCCCATCCGGTCCAATAATTCGTTGTCTCCGTTTCACGAACCGGTCCTTATTACGAACTAGATTGCCAATTTTGATGATATCGCATGCGACGTCATCCTGTAATACCTTCTGAGCCTGAGTAATCGCAACCCCTCTTGCAAGCAGTTTGATTATGTCTCTTGCTTTCAGTATGATGTATGGATCGAAAGTTTTACGTGTCGTGCGGACGGACATGGAACCGTGAACCAAGTCCAATGTGCACGCAATGCCCTAGATGCTAAGTCAATGGTGTGGTATGCGTGAATTGATATGACCACTCACGTGTGGGTCCAGAATTTTGGTCACTGCGCTCCAGACCTCTCTCAGGTACCTCTCCCTATACTTTGGGAAAAGTGTTGCGAAAGATGATTCCTCGGTAAACACGCCGCCTTTGTTGTCATCTGGTTGGAATGGATCTATTTTCCACTAGAGTAGAGCTGAGCACGTGTTGAGAGTACATATCATCGCGGTGCTTACACTGGAGAGGTACAGTGAGAATTGATTTCAACTGACATACAGGTAATGCTCACTGGTCGATGTCGTCGGTGTCCCAAGCTGAAACGCAAAGTTGCCCTCACGGATTGTTATGAGAGATTTTTGAAACTTACGTTTTTCCTTGCGATGCCTTTTGTTTTTGTTGACGGGTTGCTCCTCTGAGGCATCTGCCATCGTTGCAAGCAAAATAGAACTGCTTGAAGTTGCTGCGGTAAGTAAGTCCTACGCTGCTGGGCATCATCGGCCTAAAAAATGCCCAATTTGGTGATAGGTGCGGGTGCACCCAGCTCGTGTAATCAATTCGGCTCAGAGCAACTACTAATTTGTTCCAAACGCCATGGACAACTTTCCTGACGGGGTATCTGCACCAGACCTTACTACATTGTCATATGATGAAACCGTTCCCTACGAATCACAACTTCCCACTCATCCATCCAATGATCCAGAGCGAGCTTCATTGCTCAACCGCATAGGGAATACCAAAGTGTACCTTCTTTCTGACACTGCCCAGGCAAGAATTGCCAAGGTGCGCTAATAGTATGTCAATTTTGGCTTTCAGAAAGCGAGCCTGACACGGGAGCCTGTATCCGCTTGACCCCGAAGCGCAAGCACGCAGAGGAAGACGATGATGACGTAGATATGGAAGAAGGTGAAGACAGGTTTAGCTTCCGTGTTTGGCATGCGACTTACTCACTGCTAGATACCGCCCTGACTCTGAGAGCAAATGCTCTGCTACTCACTGGCACGCCCATTTCCCACCTGCCTACCGCCCGCATCTTTGCATACGCTACCCATTTTGACACGCACCCCATGGGCCTTGAGTGGCTTGACGATAATAGCTGCATCCTTGTTTACGAATCAACTGCATCTGCGCGTACTGCACACCGGTACCTACAAAAATCTGCTACAGAGGATATGGATGCAGACGGCTTCATCACGGCAAAACCCATTCCAATCACTCTGTGGCCTCCAGAAGAGCGAATAACCAAGAGCCTTGGGAAAGGCGAAGGACTAAAAGGTGTGATACGCATGCGTTGGGCTAAGGGCGATGACGTAAAGAAGAAGGGTGCAAAAAAGGAGAGCAAGTTCTATAAGAAATATGGAGAAACCGCTGGGAAAGAGGTTGAGGGAGGGGAAGCATCGCAGAAGAGAAGAAGAAGAGATGACCCAACGGTACGAAGCCGGATGGACGATGATCTTGATGCGTTTCTTGGAGCCGATAGACCGTCCAAAATGCATTCCGACTACGTGGATGCTTCACACAACACTGCCGAGCACACCTCTTCTGCGCATTCCTCGGACCTAAAAAGTCGCATTTCTGCGCCATTACCGCGCCGCGCAGGGGGTCAGCTTGCAGACCGACTAGCTGACCCGCCAACTGACACTGAAGAAGACTGGCGCAGAGCAAGGGGTCGAGGGAGAAGAATTCCACGCCCACAAAAAACACACCAAGACCTTGATGATGAGCTAGACGCTTTCTTGAATGAGAAGGAATAGTACTTTCGAAAATATTCCATGCGTGGATCATCTGTGGTACGCATATTTGCTTATTTCGCCCTCAATTCCCTACTGAGGACGATCCCCGTTTCATCTTTTCTTGGACTTCTTACCGCTCACCGCATATTTTGTAGCAGTTCCCAATGGTGTAAAAATATTCGTTTACATTGCGTATCGACTGCGTATAATTTATTCTGTTGCCACAGGACTCATGTGGAGGGAGTGTTCTGTGGCGAAGTGGTGCGCAGCTGCAGCTTCCACCTGAACATTGCATATCGAATGTTAAACATGTTCAAACGAGCTCACAAGAAATGTCAAAAGTCCGTTACTTTTCTGATCGCAACTGGTGTTTCCCATCAGGATTTCCACATCTTTGCTAAAGGCAGCCCGGGGATCTGACGATGGTTTAGATTTTTTCATCTTCACCATAGAAAATAATCTAGTGGAGGCCTTAATAAACAACAATTGTCAACAACAATGCAGGATTGGATTACTTACCTATAGCCTAGGCAGAGTACTGTATACATTCGACCTTACGTTCGTCACAGCGTCGCCGACCCCCCCGAACCGAACCTATTTCGTGTGACAGTTGTAAGGATCTCCAATCCTCTATCGCCGGAAACT
>QFEN01000219.1:78820-107925 GCA_003316125.1 Auricularia polytricha
TTTGGGAGACCAGATTACTAAGCATGATTCATCACATGGATTGGTAAGAATGTGCTTACAAACCAGGCCATTTGGTGTGTTGAGTCAGCTTGTTTACTAAGTAGTTTACAAATATGGTGTAGTCTTACAAAGCATGATGAATAAAAGACATGAGTCATTTCATGAATTGGTAAGAATGTGCTTACAAACCAAGCCTTTTGGTGAGATGAGTCATTCTCTTTACTAAGTGGATTATAAATAAGGTTTCAAGTCTTACAAACCATGACAAATCAATGACAAAACATGATGAGTCAGGTTAAATCCTTACAAATCAGATTATTTCCCAGTCACATGACATGCTTACAAACATGTGAGGTGGCTAATGAGAAAGTCTGATGGCTGACTAAGCCTAGAAAAATAGACAGATAGGAAAAAGCCACATAACAAACAGAAACAAATAGAAAATTGGGCCTCAGACATAAAAGTCACAATACAAACAAACAAAATAGAAAACAAATAGGGAATTGAGTCTGTGACATAAAAAATCAGAAAACAAACTAATGAATTAGGGAGAAATGATAGGGTCACTTTGTGATAGGATAGAGTACAGTTCATTATACTTTCCTTATCACCTTATATACACACATGTCATGGTATGAATCACATACCATGCATGACACCGGTCCAGAAAAGGGTCTGGAATGCGGGATATGACAGCTCAGTACAGTACTCATTGATGGTTTGAGTGATGACAATCTCTTGCTCTTGCTAACCAAGTTGTTTTTTCCTTGTGACTGACTTTGGATGTCCAACCATAACTGAGATGTGCAGGATACGAGCCAAGGTTGACTGCAGGACAGTGTTTGTTGTGTCTGGAAATGAAAGTTCAAATTGGGTTAGTTTCACTATCTTGTCCTGATAAACACTTTGATAATAGATTTTGAGACCCTTGTCCGAAATTCCAGTGGCAGCACATTGTTGTGTGTTGGACATATTTTATTGTACCAAAACTGTACTATGGATATAAATCTTTCATTTGGCAGGATTTCTGACATTGAAAATTGAACAATTCCTTCTCACTGCATTTATTGGTGCTGAGAGAGGGCATGTTTCTGACCTGTAGCATGCATGCATTATTATTTTTTCATTTCTACTTGACAGTATACAAGATTCGTGTATTTCAGATACATCTACACTATTTGATGGGTCGATGAATGAATGTTGAGTGTGTGGTGGCTGTTTGGCTCAAATGACGGTGCTGGCTCAAATGCCGGTCCTATACTGTACAGCTTATTACCACTTTGGTGGGATATCTCAGATAAATCTCCAAATTTGCACCTTTACTCAATAAATTTATTATTTATTACATAAACACCTACGAGAAATACAATCTAGCTGGTTCCCACGAGTGCTGAATAGTTTTCTCGCTAGCTTGGTTTCGCCCAAAGTGGCAGTGTAGCCTCGTCTTCCTTAATTAATGTTTTAACGCTGGTTTGTTTTTATTTTGAATCTGCAGAAAACACCTTAGGGCTGCTCAATTCTAAAAGTTCGTGTTCACTTGGGATCCAAACAAGTTATGACACTGATTAGCGACGCCTATAACTCCTTGTTTGGAACCGGACACCGGCCGTTAGTTGGTGACTTTCGGAACCATGTGTTATCAACTTGATCAATTCCCATCGTTCAACGCGTCGTTCAACATTCAATGGTGATCGATATGCCCCGTGCACAGTGGCGAAAGCAAGACCATAGGGATATTTTAATTTTACATTCTGTTGTGGCTAGTACATTGGCCATATCTAGGCATAAGCAAGGTCACCTTGAGGAGCTTTTCACTCCGGATCATCAAGATCTCGATGACGACGAAGGCAATGAACGGCTCACCCATTTTTTGCGCGGGACAGCCATGGGCCTTCATGCTCTCTCTCTGATGATATCCATGCCCAGCTCTCGTGGTCCTTATACCCAGTGGTAGAAGTGCAATGAATTTTTTGATGTATCATTGAGTTGGCCTGATCGAGACTTTCGTCATGAATATCAGTGAGCATGTTTCATTTTCAATCTTCTTAATGTGCTGATGGTCTGGTAGTGTTAGTCGTGCAACTATTGACTGCTTAGTGCAAATCTTGGAGGAGAACCCCATCTTTCAATCGACAGGGAGGAAACCACAGCGACCTGTACGCTATCAGCTCGCGTGTTTCCTCCTTCGTTATGGGACTCGTGGCAGCGACTCACTGCAAGCTGCCCATAAACTTGGGATTGGTTTCAGAACTGTGTTCCTCTATTGCAGGCGTGTAGTGTGTGCTCTGTGGGAGATCGGCATGCAAGTAGTCACATGGGGTGATGAGACTTGTCAGAATGAAATGACATGACGGGTTTTGGACCAGTCGGGAATTCCAGATTGCATTGGGATGCTTGATGGCTCCCTCATACAGCTTACCGAAATGCCGGATCGGAATGGCCTGACATTTATTTGTCAAAAGAAATTTCCCGCTGTAAGTAACTCTCAAATACAACATTTTCTGTTAACTTACTTGATACATAGATCAATGTTCAAGCCATTGTCGACCACGAGAAACGATTCACAGCAATCGAGCTAGGATGGCCAGGATCAGTTTCAGATGTGACAATGTGGAAGAAGTCTCACGTCTGGCAACATCGGCTCAATTATTTCCCAAACAATGCTCTCCTTCTTGCGGATAAAGGTATATTCTTCTTGAACCTCATGTCTTTCATGCACTGACCCTGAATCAGGCTATCCATCATCACCCTATGTCCTTCGTCCATTCACTGAACCCAAGGTCAATGGGCAGCTGCCTGCCAAAAAAACACGCCGCTATAAATTCAACAAGTGTTTGTCTTCACAGCGCATCATTGTCAAGCATACATTTGGTATGCTCAAGGGCCATTTTCCCAGTTTGAAGGATTTGCCACAAGAACAAGATATCTGAGATACTTACCGTGTTGTCGAGGGACTTTTTGCTCTGCACAATATGTGCATCGACCTTGGAGATGTCCCTGAGCTCATTCTGTTGTTTGATAGTTCTGACCCTGATCACAATGACACCGAGGATGATCAAGCTGACGTCGATATCTCTGGCTATGGTGGAGTTGTTGGGGATGATGAACCTGAACTTCCTGCTTGGGAGTCAGACGAGTGGTTGAGGGGAAGCTGGCCGTTGTTGTTGTCTCGCAATTCTAAATGACCTTTTCCCATTATGAAACTTGACAGCAATTACTGACCTGCAATAGTGAAGTAGTCCAATAACACTTGACGAGCTGCCGCTTTCACCTCATCCGGCATCCCATCCATAGTCAAAATCTCTTTCGCGTTCCTCACCTTCGCCTCACGTTCTGCCAGTGTTACCTCAGCCCGTCCTTTCTCTACCATGTAATTATATTGTTTGTCCTCTCGGAGCTCGCATTTTTCGAGCAGTTTCAAGCGTGCAATGTCACTGTCTGCTGTTGCCTTCAGGAATTTGACATTTGACGCGAAGAACTTGGCAGCTTCATTGCCAATGACAGTCTGTGAAGGCTTGTGTTTGTACCGTGGCGCAGGGACTCCTTTCTGTGTTGTTGGCTTGACTTTCTTGTCACCTGCAAACAAAACTGATTTGCATGCAGGTTGACCTGCTTTTGGCTTACTCTTTCTCTCCATATCGCTGTCCTTGCTTTCACCATCGCTGCCCTCCTCACTGCTGATATTGATCGCATCCGAGATCATGCCAGAGCGAAAATCCTCCTCTCGCACAAGTCCCAGGTGCTCACCAAGCCTGTGAAGTCATGTAAGTAATGTTTCACACAGATGTCCAGCCACTCACCTGTTGTTGAACAGTGCATACCATCCCTCATCATACCATTTTTTCAAGGTAGCACCAGATAAGTTCCCAATATCCTTCCCAGCTGTTCAAGCATTCTCAATCTTCTCATCAAGGACTTCAACATCAGGATCACCACCACCGTTTCCAGTGATGGACTCAAAATTCAAGATGTATGAAAACACTTGTTGTAACCGTTTGTAACGTCCCTTGATTGACTCTGGGCTGCACCATCCTTTGAATATATGTTCGGAGACCTGTATGGTATGGTGTTAGCAGTTATCGAGGCAAGTCTACTTTGCATCTTTGTTACCTTTTTGAAAATGTGTTTAGCATTGCCAGTGAGGCCTTCATAGAATTTGCTGTCACCACCTAGCAGGGTTTCGAGTAAAAGTTTGGTGTCTTTGTCTGACCAATGGCTTTGCTCTTGAAGGTGAGCCATGGCTTGTTCCCCTCCAATTTTTGTCTTTGCCTTTGTCTTCAGTTTTGCAGCTGTGGCCTTCTGCTTCAATCCTTTGCTGGCACGGGCTTCACTACTAGTCTGAGTTAATGGTGTGTCATTCTCAGTTTTCTTTATCATCTTCGCGCTGTCACCATCTTCCAGGAGGAGGTTACTATGATCTTCCTCGCGTCCTCGCTTCTGTGGTTGCAGAGCCACTGTAGCTGGCAATGGTTGCGGGGCTGTGGCTGGCAAAGGTCTTGGATCATATGCTGCCTCGTTTGCCCGAGTCAGACCATAGACGAATTTATTTGAATCATTTGGTTGAGGCTGACCACATGCTTCGAGCACCTGGCGAATATGAGGAAGCTTCAGCTAGTCAGTATTTGACAAGTATTATGTTCATGCTACTGGCCACTCACTTGTACTCCAGATTGCTGATTACGTTGTGGTCGGGCAATTGATTCATAGGGCTGCTCTTGTTGCAGCTGGCTGGATTCACGACACAGAATCAGTCACATACAGAGCTTGATAAAATAATGACCTACCGTTTCGTGTCATACCAGTAATGTTCCGCATGATAATGCTGTTGCTGTTGCTGTTGCTGATGCTGATGCATTGTGTTGTGTGCAGGCACTACTGCCTGGTGCTCGTAACTGCCCAGTGGAGCAGCATGTTGTCCACCTCCATGCGGCATGGCATAGCCATATCGTGGTTGCTCCTGCTGTCGAGTGTATCCACTACCATTGTTAGGATAGTAGTCCATCGCTACTAGCCTACAGTGCTGGAGTCATTAACACTGACAGTACAATAACTACCAGCCAGACACATCCGGGCTTCTTCGGGATTGAGACTAATTTACGGAGGCGGAAATGAAGCGCTTAAGACTAAAATAACTTTATTTACAATACTCGGATCCCAAGTGAACACGAACTTTTAGAATTGAGCAGCCCTAAGACTTGGTAATCTGGAATCTGGAGTCCCTTATGTAATATAGATTTGCTGTCCCACCCCCATAAAAGCCCACATACACAGAGAGATGCTAAAAAAAATTCATGAAGATGTGTACATTCTAAAAGATAACATTGAACGTGAAGATCATCGTACTCTTGTCATCTGGTTACCAAGACCCTGAGCAAATCGCGAGCCGCGCCCACGAGGACCACCGCGCAGGCTTCCTCGTGTCCTGTCTCCCCTTCCTCTACGTTCTTGAGTCTGTTCACCACGCTTCTCACCCTTGTCGCCGCTCCTGTCACCCCATCCTCCGCTACCGCCAAGCTTGATATCAAGGACCTTTTCGTTCTGCTCGAGAAGTGCGCTGACTTTGTCAGCGATAATCTGAGCAAGCTGCTGCGGACGTGAGTGCTCAATGCGATGGAATACCACCACACCAGTTGACTGATCAAGAGACGCTGACAGCTCTTCGTTCCAGATCATCTTGGAAATCATCGATGTGACAGACCGAAGTGGAAGAGAAAATGTGCGCGACAGGAGAGACAATGAGAGAGTGCTATAATAAGGGGCATATGTGAAAAGGTACGTGCGCAGCCCTTGCTCTTGAATACGTCTACACATCGTGGTCAGAGGGTAGAATTGTCGGTGAGACAACACCTACTTCGCAAGCATCTCTTTGACTGACGCAACTTCAGGCATAAGACTCCAAATCTTGATGCTCTGAATGAGGTCGCGGCATTTTTCCCACTCGCCGTCCTGTAGCGCCTTGCTTGCTTGCATGATGTGATCGCGCGTGCTTTCAGGAGGGCCTGTAAACACCTGGCGATCGGCAAAGTCGAGCAATCGGCGGAATGGCTTTGAGATCGCCTTGCGCTTCTGCTCCTCCGACTCGATGCTGGCAAGAAGGGGGACCTCGACAAGCATGCTGGACACAAGGAAAGCCGCCTCGAGAAGCTCGGTATTTATATGCATATGGAACGGTAATTGACGTGACCGTTCTGCTTTCTCTTGCTCTGGCGTGAGTTGTTGCTGAAAGCGCTGTTGGTGGACACCCTGAGCAAGTAACTCCTTCACACGCTGGGTTGTGAAGATGTCTTGCAGCGTTGCTTGGGCCTCTTTGATCAACCCGCATCTGAACGCACAAAGCCCTAGCTGTACAACAGTCCGATTATACAATATCTGCGTTGCGACGTCCGCGGAATGAATTGACTCTTGCAGATGCGACATAAGCAACATGTCTCGGGCCGTGTAGAAGTCATTGTGCAAAGCGTGATGGTAGATGTGACTGAGCATGGCACGAGTGCGCAGGAGGGAGTTGTCGGCTCTGTAAAGATGAACGCAAAGGGAGTGAATCAGGGACGAAGTAGCAGCAGAAGATGCCAGAGTGACAGTCGGAGTGATCTCTGACGAAGCCAGTGAAGACTCAAGAGCAGATACGACAGCATCGGGCTACGAACAATGTCAAAAAAAAACTGTGGTGGGTCGGTCGACTTGAACTAACCTTGGAATAAATATGCTCCAACCGTCGCATGATCACACGTGCAAGGGGTTCCGGCTGGTTCGTCCGCTCATAGAAAGCTTGCGACCGGCAGATAGTACGATAAAGTACTTTCTCGTCCTTAAGACGGTCGACGTACTCTGTTCCATGGGGATCGATGTTTTGTAGACTCTTCGTAAATTCGTCATCCAAACGATCTACAAAGCTAATGATGCTGCCACGAATGCGAACGACCCCATTGCTCTCTGTAGCAGGATGGCGCTCAACGAGCTCATCATAATCTTCAGTGTCCTCCTGCACAGCGTAGGACGAGTCCGCAACCACAATTGAGATCAACTGATCGACTTCATGTTGCGCCGAGAGCCAGAGATCAGTTGGCATGTACGATGTGATCGATGAATTGTAGTCAAATCGGGATGAAACAAGCGCCAAGAGGATGCGGATACGTTGATAGGATGTGACCGCCACTTCTAAAAGTTTCTCAAGGATCCGTATTTGTTCTCCTCGGTCGGTGTTCTACGACGCGGTTAAGTGGAAAGGAAGAGCGAAAGAGAACATACACACCTTCTTGCCACGGGCCTCATGAACAAGCTTCAAAGTTTTAAAGATGTTGTCCGCGGAGAAAGACATAGCTTTGCCGCCCTTGCCGACTGTGGTGAACCGATCATCCAATACCGGGTCCTCGTCACTCTCAGAGTCTGCACCCTTCTTCTGTTTCTTGGTTTTGGGGACTACAACATCGACAGGTTGAGCATGTGTAGCAAATTCACGTTCGAATGCTTCTGGATCCTGCGAGAGTTGAGGAGCGTAATAGAATGGTCAAAAAAAACTTACATTTTGATATTGCTGGACCTCCTTTTCGAACTCTTTAGCCGTTTTACGGACCTTCTGCTTCATGGAGTTGAGTGCTCGAGCATTGGTGGCGTTCATCTTCTTCTTTGCCTCCTTCTCCTTCGTCAGAGCAGCATTGAGGGAGTTCTCTAGACTTAGAAGGGTCTTGACAAAGAATGGAGGTAATGGTTCTGCAGCATTGCTCTGTCGCTGCACAAGACGCAAGAGCTTGTCGAATTCTAAGGAACGACGGTCAGTGGATCTGATAAAAAATTGACAAGACTCACCATTTGAGATGGCGACCCAGTCATTGATTTTGAGCCCGTTGTCCATGACCTTGCCGGTGGCTTCGATTTCCTCCAATCGCTTGTCCTTGGTACTTTTCACAACACGTTTGACATCCTCGTCATCACTTCCTTCATCCGAATCGCCACGCATGAATCGAGATTTCTTCTTCTGTGTTGGCTCTTCGTCTGACATCTCACTTTCGTCTTCATCGGATGACTCTGAGTCTGAGCTGCTAGAATCGCTTCCTGCTGTGCGTAGGAATCTTGACATGGCCGGTTTGGCGGCAGCTTTTGGTGCGGCAGCATCTTCATCGCCGCTAGTGAGAAGCTCCTCGTCGGATTCCTCTGTATCAGAGTCTGAATCGCCGGCTTGTCTGAAGAATCGCGACATGGTTGTACAATGCAAAATCTGTATGCGACACCCAATATCTTGCCCATAAAAATTAACTTTCGGTCATTGCCGGACGTTGAAACTCCGGTTACAAGCAAATTATGATAGTACCTAGGCTAATAAATAACTTGAGCAAGCCCGCTCACTCCAACACTCCATATGTCCACGCCTGACTTATTCTCATTCCTTAATGGTGGGCCCTCTGTGGATGAATATAAAGACATCGACGTCCCTGAGCTGCGTCACGTCGACAAGAAAGTAAAGCGTCGTGCAAGTACGGATCCTCCAGGCGATCGCGCGAACGGTGGCACCTCTCGCGGTTTTTCTTCCAAAAAAAACCGTATATCATCACCCGTGCCAGTTGTCGTAGATGAGTTTGAGACTGAGGCCAAACGTGAAATAGCCGCAAGTGGAGGGCTCACGGAGTCTGTCGAAGCTGGTTCGCGGTTGGAACTGCGACATCAGGTTTTAACCAGTCACTCGGATAATTTGTATTAATCTATAACTTTGCCAGGTCCGCCACCAAGTTGCCATACCTCCAGGTTATCTCTATGTGCCGATCGCGCAACATGTTCCACCCCAAAAACCAGCAAGGGAATACAAGTTCACTCTTGATCCATTTCAGCAGGTCTCGGTATTCGCCATCCAGCGTAATGAAAGTGTTTTGGTTTCAGCGCATACGAGCGCTGGAAAGACGGTCGTCGCAGAATACGCTATTGCGCAATGCTTGCAGAACAAACAACGTGTCATTTACACTAGCCCAATCAAGGTGAGCAGCAGCCTTGATGTGCAATCACGAAGGGGTGACTGGAAATTTAATAGGCCTTGAGTAATCAAAAGTACCGTGAGATGCTTGCGGAGTTCGGGGACGTTGGTCTGATGACCGGAGATGTGACCATAAATCCTTCCGCGACGTGCCTTGTAATGACTACAGAGGTATGCGTGCTCATAATTCTCGTCTCGCCAGCTAAGAGACTTTCGGCAGATCCTACGGTCAATGCTCTACCGAGGGTCTGAGATAATGCGTGAAGTTGCGTGGGTAATTTTTGACGAAATTCACTACATGCGAGACAAAGAGCGCGGGGTCGTCTGGGAAGAAACTATCATCCTGCTGCCTCATACAGTCCGCTACGTTTTTCTTTCCGCCACTATACCGAACGCTATGCAATTCGCTGAGTGGATCTGCAAATCCCACGAACAACCGTGCCATGTTGTCTATACCGACTTCCGTCCAACACCGTTGCAACACTATCTATTTCCTGCAGGGGGCGAAGGTATCTATCTGGTCGTCAATGAAAAAGGAGAGTTCCGTGAAGATAACTTCAGCAAAGCGATGGGTACGCTTCAAGATAGAATGGGAGAGGACCCCGCTGACCCGCGCAGCGGAAAAGGTCGTAAAGGGAAGACGAAAAAAGGAGGTGAAAAGAAAGGTATTTGAACTGTCTTTATCCCATCATCCTCCTGATTATTGTCAGGACAATCTGATATTTCCAAAATCATCAAAATGATCATGCTCAAGAACTATAATCCTGTCATTGTTTTTGCTTTCAGCAAGCGAGAGTGCGAGGCTCTTGCCCTTACGATGTCCAAATTCGAATTCAATTCCACAGACGAACAGGAACTTGTTTCAAATATTTTTCAGAACGCCATCGAAAATCTCTCGACAGACGACCGGAATCTCTCCCAAATATCCAATATCCTTCCGTTGCTCAAGCGAGGTATTGGGATACACCATGGGGGCTTGCTACCTATTCTCAAGGAAGTCATTGAGATCCTCTTCCAAGAAGGCCTGATTAAAGTTCTATTTGCCACCGAGACTTTTTCCATTGGACTCAATATGCCTGCAAAAACCGTAGTCTTTACTGCCGCCCGCAAATTCGATGGAAGAGAATTCCGAAACCTTTCGTCAGGAGAGTATATTCAAATGTCTGGCCGTGCAGGTAGACGTGGTCTCGACGATCGAGGCGTTGTCATTATGATGTGCGACGAGAAGCTAGAGCCATCGGCTGCCAAAGACATGATCAAGGGAGAGGCTGACCGTCTAGATTCTGCCTTCCACCTTGGTTATAACATGATCTTGAACTTGCTCAAGGTTGAAGGCATTAGTCCTGAGTACATGCTCGAGCGATGCTTTTTCCAGTTCCAGAGCAGTGCTGGGATTCCTGTTCTGGAAGGTGGTGAGTATCTTGGATATATGCTGTGAAACCACTAATACCCGTTCAGAGCTGCAAAGGGAGGAAAAGCGGCGAGACGCTATCATCATCCCCGATGAAAACATCGTTGCTACCTATTACGATTACCGTCAACAACTGGATCGCATGGCGGCGGATTTTCGCGAGGTAATTACCCATCCCAATTATTCACTTCCATTCCTGCAGCCCGGTCGCCTGATCAAGGTGAAGTATAAAGACGTTGACTTTGGGTGGGGCGTGGTCGTAAATTACCAGAAGCGTTTGCAACCAAAGGTCGTTATCCTCGTCAGACAATGTTAATCAGATACTCATCCTTCTATCTTAGACATGGCAAGAACATCAGCTAGCAGATATCCCTCCCCACGAACAATACGTCCTCGATGTGCTATTGAACTGCAACGATGGCGCTACTCTACCGAAAGACAAAACGATATCCACGCCCACGCCAGGGGGGATACACCCTTGTCCCCCTGGCAATAAAGGCTCGCCGCTTGTAGTACCCGTTTTCCTTTCTACCGTAGACGCGATCAGCCACATTCGTGTCTTCCTACCGAAAGATCTTCGGCAAGATCAGGCGCGTGATACTGTCTGGAAGAGCGTTCGTGAAGTGCAACGAAGATTTCCCGATGGCATTGCCCTTCTCGATCCTGTGCAAAACATGGACATCAAGGACGATAAGTTCACAGCCCTAGTCAATGTAAGTCATCGTCAGTTCCTAACGCATTGCGTGAAATGACGTTGCTGTCAGAAAATCGACGTCATGGAGCAAAGAATGTTCTCAAATCCATTGCATAATGATCCTCGTCTCCCAGGACTATACACGCTGTACGCCCAAAAGCAGGAGGCGCAAACGAAGATACGGGATCTGAAGAAGCGCATTATGGCAACTCACGATGTGCTGCAACTCGAGGAGTTGAAAAACCGGAAACGTGTACTCCGTCGACTTGATTCCACGAACTCATCCGACATCACGGAAGTGAAGGGCCGTGTAGCTTGCGAAATCAGCACTGGCGATGAGCTTCTTCTTACTGAACTGATCTTCAATGGAGTGTTCAATTCCCTACTCCCTGAGCAATGTGCCAGTCTGCTTAGCTGTTTTGTTTTCACAGAAAAGGTATATAGAATAATTTTGTTCTGAATGAATTAGCTAATGTCTTGATTTCAGAGTGAACATGTGACCAAGCTCACCGAAGAATTAGCAGCGCCATTGCGTGTTATGCAAGAAATCGCGCGCCGAATAGCGAAGGTGTCGCAGGAATCAAAATTACCATTGGTCGAGGAAGAATATGTTGCGTCTTTCAAAGTCGAATTGATGGACGCCGTTGTTCAATGGTGTAGAGGGGCTTCATTTGCCGATATTTGCAAAGTTTGTTGACCCTACTTTTCATCATGAACTTGCTGACCTATTGACCGGACGCAGTTGACCGACCAATTCGAGGGAAACCTGATACGTGTCTTCAGGCGCCTTGGTGAATTGCTTCGTCAGATGGCTCAGGCCGCCAAAGTCATTGGTAACTTGGAACTCCAAGAAAAATTTCAGAAGGCATCTGAGATGCTAGAACGCCCTAATTCCGTGATTTTTTGTTCTTCCCTGTACCTGTAGAATCTATAATGCTCCAATTCTCACTTTCTTCAGGATGTGTAATTTCTTGTGAGATCTGTCATGTTTATCAGTCACAACACTTGAAACATGTACCACCCACATCCTAGGAGGTCCTCAATTTATTTTTGCTCGCAATCTACTACAGATCTCTATGGTCCAGGCTCACTTCAGCATTATAGAAGGATTTGAAGGCTTCGATAAATATTATTGACCTTCACTCGTTGTGTTGGTAATGAGATGCGGCATTTTGAATTCCATACTCTAGCCACATTCTAGCCTGCAGATTGGGACATCGATGTTCGCATTCTACTTTCTGGTACAGTACAAAAACAATACACATAATAGCTTGTTTGTTTCCATGGTTGCTCGAACATTCCCTCGACACTTACAGCTTCTGCGCAGCAGCACCGACACCATGCCTGAAGCGAACTGCCTCAGCCGCAGGTTTGACAACCAAAGGCTTTGCAGTGGGGGCACCGATAGCCTTGGCAATGCGGTCAGACAAAGATTGGTCGACAGATGCAAAGTAAGAAACTAGATTAATCTCCAGTTGAGTAAAAATACTTGGAATCAGATTTAAACGTACGAGTTCGAGCCTTGACTTCAGCGCTTTTGGCACCACCAAGGTGGCCAGCAACGTTGGAAACCAGGCGTGCCCTGGCTGCATCATCCAGGACATTTTGGTAGAGCGCACGCGGTTGCTCGAAGTCAACTAGAAAATTTGTCAGTGTCACCGAAGTCTAACAAACAGCGTTTTAGCCGCCTACGCTCGGTGATCTCGCTCAAGTCCCAGAATGCTCCACCGAGCCAGCTTTCATGCTGTCCGGCTCGCTCATAGTCTCTGGGTGTACCCTTGATAGATCCCTTGTTGTTCAAGTATGTCAAGGGCGTAATGGAACTCTGATAATTCGGGCGTGATCCCTGGTTGTTGAATGCCATGGCACCATCGCGTTGGAAGTTGGCAATAGGGGTGATGGGCGCATTGACAGGGAGCTGGTTGTAATTCGTGCCAAGCCGGTGACGGTGGGTGTCAGGGTAAGAGAACAGTCGTGACTGGAGGACGGGGTCAGCAGAGGCCTCGTAGTAGGGAATCAAATGGCTGGGCGCAAAGGCAGCCTATTGATAGTTTGAGTATGTCAATCAGCCCACATCGTGTTGGAATAAAACAAATTCTCGTCACCTGTTCAATTTCAGCGAAGTAGTTTTGGGGGTTCTCGTTGAGCACAAATTTTCCTAAGGGGCGCAAGGGGTAGTCCTTGTGGGGCCAAACTTTGGTCAAGTCCAGGACGTTGTAACGGAAGTTTTCGGCCTGCTCTGGAGTCATAGTTTGCTGAATTAAAGGTTAATTGTTGAAGTTGGAGGTATATGCAATAAATCACTGACAATGTAAACGGTCCAGGACGGGAAGTTCCCAGCGTCTATAGTTTCGAACAGCGATTGAATACCGTAATCAGGGTTGTCTGCGGACAAATTGCGAGCCGTGGCAGTATCGAGGACCTGTGCAATGAATTGGCAACAAACCGTTGCGTTCAAAGGACATACAAACCTTGCAGCCGCCATCAGCAATACAGTGAATCTGGGTGTAGACGAATGATCCATCATCTTTCACGAGCTTGAAGGTATGGCCGGAATAGCCGTGCATATTGTGGTAGCCGTCGGGTATCCCGCGGTCGGAAAACAGTATCATGACTTGGTGCGCTGACTCTGGGTTTTGAGACAGGTAATCCTATGAGAGAAGACGTTTGTATTTGAACACTTTTGACAGTGAAACGTATCTTACCCAGAACGCATCTGGATCCTTTAGGTGAGTCTGAGGGTCACGCTTCTGGGTGTGAATGAAGGGCGGGAACTTGGCGGGATCTCTAATGAAGAACACGGGTGTGTTATTGAACACCCAGTCAAGGTTACCCTCTTCTGTTCTCAATTTCAGAGAAAAGCCACGGGGATCGCGAGCCGTGTCGGCGGAGCCACTTTCCCCACCGACAGTAGAGAAACGGGCGGTCACTCGGACTTGCTTTCCAACGGTAGTGAATAGTTTACAAGAGGTGATGTCACTGAGATCGTGGGTCGTTTCGAAATAGCCGTGAGCACCAGCGCCTTTGGCGTGCACCTAGCATATGATGGATATAGAAGCCTATTGTTTGAGTGTTGCGCTTACCACACGCTCAGGGATTCGTTCCCGATCAAAATGAGCAAGAAGATCGATGTGGTGGAAGTCTAATATGTGGATCAGCAAGATAATATACATTGGCTGAGCGAACCAACCCTGAAGGAGGAGGGGTCCCACAGGACCAACACGTTCAGCAGCGAGGGGATGCCCTACAGCTGCACCAGTGGAGGTGGTGTATACTGCGCCATCTGTAGCAGCAAAGACTTGCGGGGAGGGCATGATCGAGAGATGATGAGTGTTGAAGAGAGGGATGGGGACATTTGTTGAGATGGAGAGTGGATTATAAGTACCGCTGAGAACCCGTCTTACGAATACGTGGGGATGGTCAGGTGCTCTGCTGTGGTCCAGGAATGGTTCGAGTCCTCCGTTGTGCGCCCATTAAAACTCAGCTGTTGTATGCACGAGAATAGTTCATCAGATCCGGCAATGACACTTGGTCGACAAATGGCTTACTGACTGTCACCCGTATCTTGCCCAATTGCGCCGCGGAGAAACGAGTCTACACAAAAAAGGTACAATCATGGCAATGCAGTTCTGTTCTTGGGAGATCCTCGTGGAAAGATAGGGAAAGATGTGGTTAGATCGTGAGTTACTGAAAATACTCCCACGAACGTTTCGACTGGAGTCTTGACCAGAGCTCGCACGGTCATACCTGACTCGGAATGAGCCG
The DNA here is from genome assembly GCA_003316125.1 of Auricularia polytricha. NCBI lineage: Eukaryota > Fungi > Basidiomycota > Agaricomycetes > Auriculariales > Auriculariaceae > Auricularia > Auricularia polytricha. The sequence goes on from QFEN01000219.1 coordinate 93,653, forward strand.
CTTTTGAATAACCAATCACATCAAGATCAGAGGACATCAACAGTGATCGCGCTCCGTCATCCCTCACCCTTATAGGTTGACACGATTAGCACGCCTTGCGAGACATTCAAATAACTCCACAGGACAACTCAAACAGACTCTAAATTGCCAGCTGGAAGGTTGCGCCACGAGGCTCATCATCTGCATCAGGAGACGTGTCTTGTGCTTTAGAAGTCTACCTGACCCTCGGTACGTACCAGAACTTTGGCTGACACGGCGGCCTGACTTAGCCTGACTTCCGGGGCTTCTAGGCCACTATCGAAATATGAATATTGCTGTCATGACTCGGGACTCCATAGGCATCGATAAGATGTGGCACTGATTTTGATCGCGAACGCATCCAGGGCCTGAGCTGATATATCACAGCCCAGAGGGGAACCCGACTCGTCAGGCAACGACAGTTTCGCCATGAATAACCAACTGTCAGTGTTACCCGTGAATCACTGTTAGATTGGTAAAAGTGTGAGATATCGGAACATGCTAGATACCGTGTGACTGCTGAGGTTGATAATACAAGAAAGCTTCGGGCATCGACATGGGGAGAAAACCAAGTGACCGAAGAACATCCAAACACTGGATCTCCATCAATTCACCTGCATGCAGAATTCACAGAAACGAGCTAGAAATGAGCTCACTGTCTCATGTTAGACAGTAGAGGTGGTCGGAGTGTAAACTGTCTTTGTGGAAAACACTTGAGAACTCTCAACTCTCGGACTGCGATGATAGTAGAATTCATATAGGACTACATCAGAACAACTCGGAAGTGCGCTAAGATGTATGAAAACCTGGGGGAAAGGCTTGACACCATCGGTCAGCGACGAGTATCGACTGTGCAGGTCTAGCGAAGATCGATGTCAATGTAATGAAGGTGTGACGCCGAGCGTTACCTTCATTTATTACGTTCTTTGACGATCTTCACACCGGGTATTAGACGTTTACACTTGACGACCTCTGGCCGAGTATAGAGTGTTGTCAATGATGTTGAAGGTGTGGTATCAGCCTCCACAGAATGCCCTAGATGGGCAGTAGGTTCCACACGGGTGGGACGCCGAACGGTTGGGCCTGCGGGATTTCTGGAAGAGAAAGAGCCCCCCGAACCAGGGTGCTGCCTTGAGGCCGAAGCCAATAATGTAGCCTGTGGCGGTGGTTTTGCTGGTAATGACGAATTAGTGGTGCTCGATTCCATCTGGCGTAATTTCGCCTCCATCATCGCAATCTTGTTATCTGTGCTAATTCGGAGGTAAGTTAATGAGCACCCTTTTAAAAATACAATTCACCCTTCTGACCGAGCATGAATTCCACTCTTCATCATACTCAGGGTGGTCGGCCGCGCATCAATTCTTCTCGCCCTGCCCACCTGTCGAGTTCCACCGGGCTGTTCGAGCGGAGCTTGATGAGCAAAAGTTACCACCACCTTGCGACCCCGTAATAGCTTTCCATTAATGCTTTCCAACGCCTTTTGGGCATCCTGGTGCAGGTCATTTGTCAGTCAAGCTGTCAATGACTTCAGAGGACAATGGCCGCCACATGCGTCATGACATATCAAGGCAATCGCGAGAGTAACGAGTCAAAAATAAGCGGCGGCGCTTTACAGCATGATGACTTACACCTTCATGCAAATACTGTAGGAATGCATATCCACGTGGCTTCCCTTTGTTTTGACCCGTTTTGTGAAAGAGGAAGTCGAGTTTTGATACTTTGCCAAACTTCGTGAAGACCTGTAAAAGTGCATATCTGTCCATAATTAGAGGATGAGCCAAACCATGACTAAATCACTAACTCATCGACAGTTGGGTGCAGGTTTCCAATATACAGACGATCCCTCAACAGCGAAGATGAACCAGATACCTGAGGTATGGCAACAACTCGCTCCTCTTGAGCTTCAGGTTCTGGAAACCAGAGATGAGCGCTCGAAGACGAGTCGTCCTTGTCTGCTTGCGGAGGTTGTGCAGTGACGTCCTCAGAATTTGTGATCATCAAGTATGGTAAGCTAAAGCTCCGGTAGTTGACTGCAGCTGGGTGGGGGAAAACGTATGTGAGATTCGAGTTTCAGATTGGCGGTAAACACTGTGGTAATACTAGCTAGTTAGTAAGTATTCTGTTGCAGCACATGATATGTGAATATCACCGCATAAATAATTATTTAACTATGTACATAATCTATGTAATTTCTTTTCGAGGTACTACGTATATATACGGACCTATGTCTTTTGTATGTCTTAGATCCGTACACACTGAGTCACTCCGTGTGGTATGCAAGTAAGATTCAATGTCGCTATGGCTACATGTAATTGTGGCGTGCAAGAACTGGTCCAGATTGAAGCAAGCTCAAGTGCCGATTGGTGTCCGGAACCAACATCTATGTACATGTCTTACTACTGGACATCCACATGGCTCTGCTTAATGTGGCGCAACAGAGCATCTTTACGAGACAGGGATTTTTGGCAGTGAGGGCATTCGACTGTCATCGAGGATAGGTCTGAGCTGAACTTGCAACTCCCAAGGTGCCTCTCCATGTCGTTTCTACGCGTGAAAGATTTCTTGCAGCCATGAATTTGCATCAAGCAGTCAATTCGCTCATCCCTGGCTCCTTCGTGCCTTGCCACTCTTTGTGAGGAACGAGAGCCGACTTTTCGAGTCTTTCTTGATGTTGCAACTGCATGCAACTGCGTGTGGGATGCGGCACGTTTATGAATGCGATGGGGTTGGTAATCTTCGTCGTCATCGTCGTCGGTCCGCCGGCGCTTAACTCCCCGACGAATGTCAGCCGATTTAATACCAACACGACTTGGGGTCGAAAAGAGCTGACTCGGATGACGTACAGTAGTACGGAGGGGACAGGGGGCAGGGCTCGGAGAACTGCAGAGTTGCACTTGTGGTGCAGTGTTCTCCGTCAAGCCCTCTGAACATCTTAGGGAACGAGATCGCTCTGCAGGATTAGAGTCTGGCAAGAGAGACGATGAGTCATGCACCATCTCAGCATCGTCAACTGGAAGCACAAGCATAGGCTGGGAGATATTCCTGGTCGATGATACTGGAGAGTGCATGTTCAAGACTGCCTGACAGGCAAGGTCTTCTTGCAGTTGTTCAGGATAGACCGAATTGTCCATAAATGCTTCTTGCTCAAAAAACGGACTGCAATCCGCTGCCACTGCATCGAGAGTCCGGAAATCTTCCAGCGGATCACAGAAGAGGTCAGGGAGAAGGGCGTCGCCTTGTGGAGTCAAGGGCGACCTGCTCGATGCGACACTAAAGGGTGATTCATCCGGGCTCAACTCCGGCAGACCTAAGAAGTCTCCAGTTGCGGATGACCCTGGATACCGATATTGGGCAGCCTTAAGACACACATATGAGCATGAGTTTGCGCGATTTTCAGTTCACCTACGTTAGATGCTTGCATCTGGTGGAGGGCCAGATTCTCGATGTATGCTCCATCGTCCGTATCCTCAAGGTGAAGATCGAGATCATCAGAAGACCACAAGACCGTTGGTGCTGTGGATGAGTCAAACTCCAAGGCTCTATCCTCAGCCAGTCAATTGACCATGCACTTGACCACATAATTAGTCGAACACAAAACTCACCTTAAGCCATCCATGAAATCGAGCTTTGATGGGAGCTCAGTTTCTCGTTTGAAGGATTCTGAATCCTCGGGATACACAAAGTATTCATTGTAGTCGCTGGATGATGGACGCATGTCAGATCAGGTAGATGGTTAGAGAGAAGTGTCGGATAAGGTACAAGGAAGTGCACCTTCACGCACTGCGACCTTCTTATCGGCCTTACAAGCCAACAAACAGTTCCTGTTGACACTTGAGGGTCCATCCCTCACAAAAACGTGTTGTACACGCGCCAACAAGGCTGTAACCCTTGATGCGGAAGGCATCTTAATTGTTCCGAAGTGCCGTTTTTACTGGGCTAAGAAGCCATTGAAACTTTGGCGCTGGTTGTGTTCGTTAGATCTGCGAGGTTGTACTTGTGACGAAAATAAGGGAGTAACAACCTTTACACTATTTGCAAGGCTTATACCAATTTTCTCGCCGTTCACTTCAACCAAGTTTGTCAAAGGCCGTGCATGTCCTGTATCCTGTCGCTGTATCAGGCGGCGCTTCTACATGGAAAGTCCCGGTCGATCTGCCAGCGTCTATCACCTCAGTTCTAGAAACCGCGGAGCGCGGACCTTGGACAATTCGAGGGATAACATTGACCCAAAATTTGATGTCAGAACCTTGTCAGAAGTACGACGAGAAAGTGGTCCGTGATGTTCAAGGTGAAACTCCTCGGATAAGTTATGGTGCTTGTATTTTTGTTGAGTTTGAAGCCAAGAAACTTATAATAAGGCTTGACGTACGATTTTATTATATGCATGGCTGTGGGTCCTCTAATTACAATAGTACAAGGCGACGCCGTGACCGCCACTTCGGCGTTCGCAGGCCACACTATAGCACAGAATTTGATCGAGGTACATTGAACGAGTCCAGCTACGAGATACAACTGAGTCCGCCTGTCTTCCACTAAAATGTGACGCTGGCATATACACTAATAGTTGGAAGTTTTCAGTATATAGTCAAGGCTGTATATACATGATCCAAGCACTTCAGCACATATGATTTCAAAGGCACCACGCGTACGCCAAGTGCTACCCACTCAGCCGGTTATCGCTCTCAAATTTGGTTTCCGATGTCTTCTGCTGTCAGGGTAATCTTTTGTTCGCTTCGCTCTACTTGTCTTTAATCGGGAGGGTGCTGCTGCAAGCTGACCTTGACCTGCGTCGTAGGCGAGGCTTCAACTCGGTGATGTCAACACAACAAGTGAGGGTCCTAACTTCCAAGGCCATTGGCAAGAGGTGGAATGCACGGTACTTCAGTCTCTCGCGTGTCCCGCTATCTGGCATAACGTATAGGTTCGTATGCACTCCATATATATATATACTTGACCCCGTTGCTATATTCTGATTGGCCCATCACCAATCCATTTACATGGTACGGGAACGATGATCAACAGGGAGGAGCCCCCCTCCGAGATGCTCGCTGCGCTCGCATCGAGGAGTGGGGGCGACGACTAACAAGTGTTTGTGTTAAGCGTGTTGAAGGCTTGGTATCGAAAAGTGAAGGTTCCCTGCTATGCTATAGCAAGGGGAGATTTCGTATAGTTACTCTTCAGCACTATTTTGGAACATTCAACGTTAACACCACCCCTCAGGGTATTTGAAGTATACGCCAGGTCTGGTTACCAAGCTCAGTCACGATGTGAGCTGGAAATACACATACTGGTTTTACGAAGGATGTTAGCACCAAGTGAACTTGGTAAACAATGAATATGAGGATTTAAGCACTTACCTAATTAGGGACACTGGTTCAACTCGAAGTGATGAAGCCAAGTGTCACAGTCCACAGTCCATGTACATGACCTGTATATCCATGAACTGTTCGCGATTGTGAGCGTACCGATCTCTGTGAAGTATTTCAACTCTTTCACAATTTACTTTACCCCTTATTCACGACCATCACTCCGAGGTTGACAGGATATTTGCCCACCACCTTATACCTGCATATCCCAAGTTATTCAGTCATCCCCGACAGCTTACAAGCCATACCCAATTTCGGTGGCCCATACCCCTGCTGATGCCAGCTCCTCGTCCTTCTCTGAGTGCAGAAGCCGCGCGCGCTGCTGCCCTACAGGCTGAGTTTAACGAAAAGAAATGGGTGTGGGTACCAGATGAAAAAGACGGTTATCTCGCTGGCTGGGTACACCAAGAAGATGATGAGACTGCAGAAATCGTCATGTCCTCCGGGGGCGAGGTATCTTCATTTCAATTTCCTTCGTAATCTGCCAATTGTTCACATGAAACGCGTCAGATTCGCCGTGTCCCTTTGTATGCACTCTCCAAGATGAACCCTCCCAAGTTCGATCGTGTCGACGACATTGCAGATCTCACATTTTTAAACGAAGCGAGTGTCGTGCATAATCTGCGTTTAAGGTATGGATCTGGAGCTATCTATGTGAGTGCTCTGATCTCTTGCGCACATTCGTGATTATCTTAATTCGCGCACCTACTGAAACGCATCGAGTAGACATACTCTGGCTTATTTTTGGTCGCCATTAACCCTTACCAGAACCTGCCGCTGTATACGGACGCAATTATATCACAGTATCGCAGTAAACGACGGGATGAGAACCCTCCTCATATCTTTGCAGTTGCCGAGCGCGCGTGGGTTAACATGGGGGAGGAGCGCGAAAATCAGAGCATTCTAATAACGTCTGCCATCCATACTTCTCGGTGATTCATGCAGCTAATTCGCCGTCTACAGTGGAGAATCTGGCGCAGGAAAGACCGAAAGCACGAAGAAAGTTATACAATACCTGTCTGCCATAGCAACTGATGCACACCCACCCCATCCTTCACATTCACATTCTGCTTCTATCTCATCTTCATTCCCCGCATCCCCACCTTCGGGTCTGCCCAGAAGAGGCTCTTTCCGTGCGAAAGCCACTCATGTTGCGTCCAACAGCACTGGAGGCGCCAAGGGTCGCCTAGGCTTGCTCGAGCGACAGATTCTCCAAGCGAATCCCATCCTTGAGGCATTCGGTAACGCGCAAACTCAGCGGAACAACAACTCAAGTAGATTCGGGAAGTTTATTAGAATTAGCTTTTCTCTAGACGGAAGCATATCCGGGGCGAATATTGACTGGTACCTGCTGGAGAAGAGTCGAGTAGTGGTTCGCAGTGTTGCGGAGCGCAACTTCCACGTATTTTACCAGTTATTATCAAGTGGAGGATCATTAAAGGGCAAGTCTTTACGATATCCTCTCAGCGCTTGTTTTTCATATTCTTGCGTCTACAGACACACTTCTACTGAATCGACCTCTAGAAGAATACGAATTTCTCAACAAAAGCAGGCGAGAGGTTGACGGCGTCAATGATCGCGAAGATTGGGACGCTCTGATAGTACGTTTTGTGAATGCGAAGTCTTCGATATCCAACTAACGCCCTCCCAGAGTGCTCTTGATATTGTTGGCTTCACAGTTGCCGAACAGTTCGACCTTTTCCGCATCGTCGCAGCAATTCTCCACATTGGCAACATTGTCATCCGCTCTACAAAGGCGGACGATGCGTTCATGCCAGATCCATCGCAGGCCGAGCGTGTCTGCCATTTGCTCGGTATTCCCATCGCAGAGTTCACGAGAGCTATTTTGCGGCCCAGGGTTCTCGCTGGACGTGAGTGGGTAACGCAGGCGCGGACGGGGCAGCAGTCTCTCGACGAACTCGCATCCTTGAGCAAGTCGTTGTATGAGAAGTCCTTCGGTGCACTGGTTGAGCGCATCAACCGTGCGCTAGATCGTCCGTCCTCGAAATCGACGTTCATTGGTGTTCTTGACATTGCAGGCTTCGAGATCTTCGAAATCAACACATACGAGCAGTTGCTCATCAACTATACCAACGAGAAACTGCAGCAGTTTTTCAATCACCATATGTTCGTCCTCGAGCAGGAAGAGTATTCCAGGGAAGGCATAGAGTGGGATTACGTGAACTTCAAGCTGGACTTGCAACCGACCATCGACCTCATTGAGAGCAGTGGGAACGCCATAGGCATCCTCAGTTGCTTAGATGAGGAATGTATCATGCCCAAAGCCACTGATCTCACATTCACGGAGAAAGTCCATTCGATTTGGAGCGGAGATCTGCGTGCAACAGAACATCCTCATCCAGGTCGTACGAAATACACCCTACCGAAGTTCGAACAAGGTTTCATCATCACGCATTACGCCGGCAAAGTCGAGTACCGCACCGATGGGTGGTTGGAGAAGAACAAAGATCCCCTCAACGACAATCTGACTCGTGTACTGGCGTCGTCGTCCGAACCTTACGTGGCCTCGCTCTTCCAAGATTTTGCTGGCGTCTTCGCCGACGTCCCCCCATCTTCCAGTGCTGGGTTCTCCGCAGGGAAAAGGCGCCCCATCAAGAGAGGGGCGTTCAGAACTGTCGGGCAGCGGCACAAGGAGCAATTAGCCCTTCTTATGGCGCAGTTGCAGGCGACACAACCACATTTCGTACGTTGCATTGTGCCCAACGTCAACAAGAAACCTGGAAGGGTAGACGTGCCTCTCGTCCTCGATCAATTACGTTGCAATGGTGTTTTGGAGGGCATTCGCATAGCGCGTCTTGGTTATCCCAATCGGCTCCCTTTCGTCGAGTTCCGCCAGCGCTACGAGATCATGACTCCAGGTGTTATTCCTCGTGGATATATGGATGGTCGCAAGTCGTGCATCCGTATTGTAGAAGCTTTGGATCTCGATACCGAGTTGTTCCGGGTGGGAACGTCCAAGATATTTTTCAAGGCCGGAGTCCTCGCGGATCTCGAAGAGCGGCGGGATGCCCTTCTATTTGACGTCTTTTCGAGACTACAGGCTGTCGCCAGGAAGTTCTCTGCGCGAAGACAGATGAAGAAGGTTCTTAACCGTGCGGTGGCGATACGAACGATTCAGCGCAATGCTCGTGTGTACGGGGAGTTGCGAGATTGGCCATGGTGGCAACTGTATACGAAAGTAAGGTGGTTCTGGTCTGTTTCAGGGCAATCATTTGATTATCTGAAACAGGTTCGTCCGTTACTCGCCGCGACACGAAACGATGAAGAGCTCAGAAGGAAAGATGTTGAGCTGCAACTCATCAAGGAGAGAGCGGAGCGTGATCAACGTGAACGGGAAAGCCTGGAGAATGTGAAGATGACTCTTCAGGCGGAGAAACGAAAGATTATTGAAGACTTGGAAGCGGAGCGTGCGCTTGCTCTCGACAAAGATGCTATGTTGGACAGAAGCAAAAAGAGGGAAGCAGAACTCGAAGAAGAAATCGTTGCCTTACACGCCGACCTCGATGTCCTCGATTCGCAACTGGATCGTGCCCTACGTCTTCAGAAGGAGGGCGATGAGAAGCATGAAACTTTGCGCATCGCATTTGACCAGGCTGCGGAGCATCTTGTCCGCATGGAGGGTCAACAAAATGACTGGCGAGACAAAGAGGCAGAACTTTCGGACATCTTATTGACGCAGGAAAGCAGCATGGTCCAGCTGCAGCAGGAACAGCAGGCTCTCCAGAAAGCTAATGAAGACCTCAGAGCTCTTGTTTCGCAGCGCGACGAAGATTTGGCGCGTATCAAGGAGCGTTCTGAGGCGTCAGTGAGCGACTTGCAGGCTAAACTCGATGTGGAAATTCGATCAAAGTGAGCCCCCAAACTACCGTGATTTTTGGTTTGATTTCATCATGGCGCGTAGAGAGTCGCTCGGCAGCAAGGTTGACCAACTGGAAAGAAGCTCCAGGCATCTCAAACAACAGCTAACAGAGATGGCTCGTACATCCGCTGAGTATTCGGCTATGATCCAGAACAAGGAGGACCAAAATTCTCAGCTGCTCTCTACCATCACCACATTCACAGACGAACGTTCTCGACTGCAAAAGGAGATTGTTGAAATCCACGCTACATCTGACAGACAGCGAGCGGAGATCCATGCTTCCAGGGCTGATTTAGACCGTGCGGTTTCCGCCAAGATAAAACTCCAAGGCGAGCTAGACGAGCTCCGCGCAATCATGGAGACCAAGACCACCGAAGACGCCCGCCGGCTTGAAGTCGAGAAAAGCAAAGAGGAAGAACTCGCCGAGCTCCGTCGTCAGTCATCCGAATTGCACGTGGAATTCAGCGTTCTACGCGAAAATGCTCTCGACAAGGAAAGCAGGCTGATTACCGAGCTAGACGAGATGCATCGTCAGCACAAGCAGCTGGATTCGGCTCACAGCTCTCTTTTAGAGCGCGAGCGAGGCTTGAAGGAACGAACGTCGAAGGTAGAGGCAATAGTCGTGGATGTGGAAAAAGCCAAGAGAGTGCTCGAATCAGAACTGCAGGCATTGCGATCCCGTCAGATTGACTCGGATGGTCGGTTAGCGGAGACATCGAGGGCGAAAGAGGTGATTGAACAATTATTTTCATTTGTTGGATTGCATGAACCTGACATCTACATTATTAGATCCTGGAACGACAACTCCACGCTGCCCAGACGAAATATAATGAGATCGAGGATGCAATTTTGCAGATGGAAAGAGATGCTCACGCTGGCGAACGCCAGTTGGAAATCTTGAGGAAGCAACTGGAATCTGAGTCAGCCAAGTGCAAGGACCTTCAACGTGTCATGTTAACTCAGAAAAAGGAGTACCAGGAACGCATTGCGAAATCCGACCATGATCTCAACAAGGCAATTACTGATCTCAAGAATCGAGAGTGGGAGCTCAAGCAAATGGAGAGCAAACAGGATAAGACGATTGTTGAACACGTCTATGTTCTGGAGAAGGCCAAGAAAGTAACCGACCAGCAACTGAAAGAAGCGCAGGAGCAGCTGCAGAAGGACGCCGTCTACATCCGATCTTTGGAGAAAGCCAAAGCAAGCCTCACCCGGGAGGTAGAAGATTTCGCCAGGGGAGGTGGAGTGGATCAGGCGGAGCGCAGGGCCTCTGAAAGGGCCGCCAAGTTCCTTGAGGAGAAGGCTAACAAAGCACTCGCGAGTGCAGAAGCAAAGGCCAAAACAGAACGTGCTGAATCCTCTGGTAAATTTTGGACTCCTCCACCCTGAACAATGCTGATCGTCGAGATAGTTCGACGCGCCCTCAGTGACTTGGAAAAGACTCATAGCGATCTGGTGGCAGAGAAGAGGATACTTGAAGAGCGTTTCCAAGACACTCAGCGGAGGCTCCGTGATTTGGAAGTTCAGATCGAGGCCGAGGATCGAGAATCTTCTGAGCTGGGCATTCATAGGCACCGTCTAGTACAGCAACTGCAAGATGAACGTCAGCAGCACCAGAAAGACCTCGCAGAACGTGATTTCACCAGCGACCAGACGCGAAAGAAATATCAAGGTTGGTGATTGTTTTGGTAGAAAATCCTTTCTAACGAGAGGCTGCAGCTGAACTAGCACAGTTGAGCGAAGGTACGTAACCACGAAACTTTCGGTGAACACCACCGAACCGTATTCATCCCAGAATTGCAAGCGCAGCGAGATACAATGACAAGGCTACGAGAGGATAACCGCAAAATCCATTCTGACTACGACGAGCTGCAGCTAAGATTCGATGACGAGGTCTACAATGGAGGCGCCTGGAACCGGGAGAAAGACCGGATGGAAACAAAGATCGCCGATCTAACCAAAGCTTTTGAAGCATCGACTGTTGCTCAATCCGACCAGCAAGCGCAGATCGTGTCACTTCACTCGCAAGTTCGGGAGCTTCGGAGCGTTCTCAATGATGCTGAGGCGGACCGAGCGATGCTACAGAAGGCACGCCGCTCTTTGCAAGCGGAACTCGAAGGCATCAAGCTTGACCATGTTGATGCAACAAAGATGACTTCAGATCGAGAACTACAGAAGCTGCAGCTGAAGAAACAAGACCTTGAGCGATCTCTGGAGGAGCAAGAAGATCGTGTAGCTATGGCCTTTGAACGCCTGAAGAGAGCTGAGGCGCACGCCAACGAAAGTCAGCTGGAACTCGATCGGACCCGCGTCGAGAATACCGAGCTCGACAGAATAAATGTAAGTACCTGAAATATGTGTCCCAGCGCGCTCACTCAGTCCAACAGGCACAGCTAGAGGGACAGGTCAAAGACCTAAACGTCCGCGTCGTTGACCTTGAAACGAAGTCATATGGAAACTCCCCTCACCCATCCTCCACTGTCAGGCAGCTGCAGAGCCGTATCGACGAACTCACTAGTCAACTCAAGCAAGCATCAAGCGAGAAAGTCGACTCCAACCGCTTGCATAGCTCTGACAAGGCAATTCGCGACATACAACTGCAGTTAGCTGAAAGTGAAAGGCACCATATCAAATTAGAGGACGAGCGAAAAATCTCTGAAGGTCAAATAACTTCGCTCCGACAGACGCTAGACAAAGTTGTCAGTCTTGCCTTCTTCATTGATCATCTGGTCGCTTGACTAATTCCAGTTCACATCGATAGCAATCAAGGGAGAGTGAACTTGAGCGTGTGAAACGTCGCCTGGAGCGAGAAGCCGTGGATTCCAAGCAGGCAGTGCTGAAGTGAGTTTAATTCACTGGTCTTGACAAGTTAAGGATGAGATGTTTACGTGTCACATTCTAGCCTGCAACGTGAAGTGGAACGACTGCGCGCTCGCCTTAATCGACCGATGTCAGTCGTTAGTGACGGAGGCTCTACCCTTGCAGGATCAAGCGTCTCGACGGGATCCCCTCGCAAGGCGGCTCCATAGCGTTCAAATGTTCATCATTGATTTATGCCATAGTCACATCTGAGACACTCCGAGTCTGTATATAACCATTTCAACACCAAGCATGTATATATACCTTGTAGACATAATCAACTCAATATGCTGTCTCAGCCTGTCTGTATAACGTGCATCAACTCAGCTAAATCCGATGCTCTGCCAATAGGAAACATCCATGGTCCTGGGAGCAAATATCGGGAGTTTGCGAATAGCTATCAAAATAAGGTTCAGCCACCGAGTTCCACCAGGTAGCTGGCAATCGTTAGATATAGTAAGCAAGACTTCAAGACTCAGTACTTCGTCATGGTGCGCTCACGTCTGTTGGCCATCTGGCTCTCTTGCTCTCATTGCTTATGTCTATGTTAGCCCAAAGAAATCCGGGATATTAAGCAGTTCATCGAGATTGCGCGGCGGAAGGATGCTTCCCGTGCGTTTATACTGTTGTTGTGCTTCGACGACATGCTGACTTCACGCGTACTGATCTTGCACGAAATTCATGCATTGTTCCATTCATCCAGAGGCCCGCATAAAAAAAATCGCCGCAAAATCTGCATCTGGAAAAGTGCAGACTAAGTTCAAAGTGCGGTGTTCACGATACTTGTACACACTTTCTGTGGACGACCCAGAGAAGGCTGAAAAGCTCAAGCAGAGCTTGCCACCAGGTGCGTGATGAGTCTTCTAGCGCGTTTCATTGCCTGATGTATGGGCGCAGGCTTGAGTGTGGTAGAACTCGGCGCAACACCGAAGAAGAAGTGAAAACTTTCTTTCATCTCACTTTAGTATGATGCATGCGTCGCAGCGGAGGGCACCGATCGGCTTATGCATCACCGACCTATGATGAATATGCATGCAGGTCACATGTACTTGGCTCATTATGCGAACAGAGACATATAGCTTTCGCCTCGCTTGACTTATACAGCCCCTGATTCATACACCCATCCATTCTATAATACCCAGCATGACGCACGAACCCAGAAGTGTGCATGTACCGATAATTACGAAAGTTCGAAGCACCTGCTGCACTCTCCTTTCGTGTGGACGGCTTCCACGAGTTCTCAGTGCCTCGATGTCGAGCATGGTTGAGGGAGTATGAAACCATCCGGTAAAGGCCAATTCCAGCAAAATTATTAGCAATTGAGATCCGTCCAATGCGGGCAGGGGTAGTGAGTTGAGAAGATATAACGAAAGATTTGTGAGCTTTAGATATCTGCACAAAGTCAGCCACACAGCAGTTACTGGTCTAAGGGACGTACTGGAAGAAATTTGCGAATACGAGGGGTAGTCCTAGTGGTATAATGCCAAAACGCGGTGCGAAATGTGTAGTTTGAACTGACAATAGTCAATGTCAACTACCACAGATACTTGATTCGTGGATCATACCTTGCTCCCAAACCTCGTACCTAGGCCCACTCCAGAGCACGACACGGTTGTCTTCGGTGCTTGTCCCTTGATGCACCGTAATCCGTAAGATGTCTCGGTCTCCCCTCGGTTTGATGCACGACTGCGACTCCAGACACGATGCTGAAGAATCGCATCGGATCTGCAATTTTGACAGTATGGCTACCGGATCGGTACAATACTCCTCCACCGCACTTTTGAATGACACAAAACAAGATAACGATGATTCACTATTAGCAGTATCCACGCAACACTGTTGATCATCTGAGGAGGCACTAAGTCAAGCAGGATGACGCAGGGTGCTATGCTCACCACTAAGCCGCGACGCATCCACACACCATCCCTGCTTGTAAACAGCCGGGGTGAGTTCCAATAGATAAGCGGACCATGCATCGCGAGATGAGTTTAACGGAAGATCGTCGAGTGTCGTTAGGAAAGATCCAACAGGAAGGTGCATGTTCAGAGGGGAATCCTAAAAGATATTCAGTAAGGAAGCAAAGCAATCGTGCCTGATATCATACTGACTGCTTCAACATGGGCCACGATTAGCCCCTGGGCAGAAACATC
>QFEN01000219.1:119854-130886 GCA_003316125.1 Auricularia polytricha
GTTTCGAGATCTGGTTAGCCACATTTGTGGTATTTTTCGGAGCTGGGAATGTGGGGTATGTACTTTTGCGGTATAGGCTTGGGGAGAGGGGAATCGTGGGTGGGGCGATTGAGTGTTTTGGGTGGATTCCATTTTTGTGAGTGATTCTTCTTGTGTTTTTTGTCTGCAGACGATCGTTCCGTATCATTTCGCATATTCTAAATATCCAACAAACTGACCCGTATGATACAGCTTCTTCTTCTTCGGCGGACTAAGCATCCCACTCTCGCAAGCCATCCTCGCTCATATGTTCTCGTACAACATCACATGGAGTGCGACCAAGAAGGAGGTCGAGAGGTCCAATTTCTTCAAGGAAGTTCCGAAGATTTTCAAGAGGTGCGTTCTCTTTCTTTTGTTGTCACTTTGCTTTGCTTCTGTTTCGGATTGGCGTTCCGTGTGTCGTCGCTTGATTGGTGTTTCCGTATCGCTTGATTGACGCGTTGCGTTGGCGCCCACTTTTTGTTCCGCCGAACGTGCGCATCAGTCCGATCCGAGTGTTATTTCCGTTTTTGGGTGATCGTCCATGACCATGTTTGTTTTTCCGGTCCCCACGTGTGGTGCTGGGACGGACACGCCCCCCTAGTGCTGGGCACGGACATTGCCGCTGTAGCACAGACATGTTTCTGATGATCGGAAGACATGCATTTGCGGTCTTGGAGCCCTTCAGCTCCAAACGACCCTTCTCTTTCACATCCGCTGCACATATGGTGCGCCCATGACTCGCACCCCACTTTATCGCGTGAACAAGTCATTTCGATCGTCTTCGACGCCATTCTGTTGACTCGAAGCTCGTGTCATGTCATTATGTTCACCTGTTGCCTCGTTTCCCGTGGTGTGGTGCGATATCCGCACTTGTTATTCGCTTCTTCTTTTTTCCATTTTCCTTTCTGGCTCCCTTGATGTCATTCAATTCAATACTGATGGACATCATTGGCCTCTTCTCCTCCATATAGATTCTGGTTCCCCCTCCTCATATGTATCTTGCTGATCGCGGGTATCGTCGTCGTCAGTACGCCGCTAGTACCATATCAGTGGCAACTGACCGGAAATGCGTGGGCCGTTATCTTCCCATTATCGGTTGTATGTGCTTGCCATATCCTGTTCCCGGTACGTCTTGTCAACTTTGACTTTCATTCCCGCAATTGGCGATCGGGCGTTCTGGAATGGTGATGGCATATGCTTCTTTGAACGTTTTGCATCTCGCCATCCCTGTCCTGTGCTTCCTAAACGTTCTTCATCCTTTTTCTTCCATTCTTCGACGTCTGGGCATCTCATTACCCCTTTTCGTTATCTTCTTTGGTGCTACTCGCTCATGAAGTATCTATGCTAACACCGATATATATAGATCGTCCTCAATCCTTGGCTCATGATCTTCTCGTACTAAGCCGTGCACTAGCACGTTCTCGCGTTCGGGCAGGTCCCTGAATGCATGCCTCCGACCGAGTCCTTCCTAATTAATCACATGACATTCCACTTAGAAACGAGAAGAACAAATCAATACCTCTCGTCAATCACCGTCGAATCACCATTCTTTTCATCGTCGCTTTGCAAACCGGATGAATCCGTCCTTACATATTCCCACGCTAGGGCGCAACCCGCTCATCACATCATCCAAATGCCTTGCTTGCCTAGGCCTGCCTGCACTTATTATACGCAATCGGACAGGACTCTCGGCTACGGTTATTGTTGCACCCTTGTAAGTTTGGACTTTTTTACCCTACACACGTGTTGGACACCTTGTTGTTATTGTCGTCGTCGTTTTCATTGCTTGTGCGTGTTGGCACGCATCCCTTGCTGTACTATCGCGAGTGTTATGCGTAAAGACGTGACGGCGTCCCGCTCCTTTTACATTAAAATGAACTGTTGACGTATACATATCCCGCTCTTGACATTGTAAGTATCTTGTTCAACTGAATCGGGATTGGACTTGTTTGTGAACGTTATTAGCAGCTTTCTTTCAACCTTTCTGCCGAACTTTCAGTAATTCTTAATGCATTCATATTGATTGGCCCATTCTCTGTATGGTATTGACGGGCTCTCTTGAACTTTGTGCAATCGATCACTATCTTGGAGTGCGTGTTGTACTATTTTCCCAATCGTCTGAGAATCTGTTATCAGGCCAGCGTTACAGCGATGATGAACCAAAAAGTCGAGGGTGGTATTGTAAATAGTGGTGGAGTATCATGGAACGTTTATCTGTGTATAAGTGGATATTTTGTCCTTGGCTACGGAGTGTGAGGAACTGGGGCGACATGCAGGCACCGGTACCTCTCTAATCTGAACAATATTTACCAGGTCGTGCCTGGAGGCCTCGCGAAGCCCAGGTATTGCAGAACCCACTTACCTAGACTTACCGGGATTGATGCATGAAGAGCTGGAGCGTGCTAATGATCGTGTGTCTCACTGTCAGGGACTTTTCCGATTTCATTCTACAACTTGATCGGTGTTGGTTGTAAAGGTACGGTAGTAGTTGTTGACGGTGCGGAGGCAAAGAGGTTGCAAGTCGGAGGCGAATGATAGCATATAAGGGCTAGTATATGAGGTATCTGACAGCCTCTAGGCTTTGATGGCGGCCCTGCGAGAGGTGATGTTTGCTGTCTATGCTGGGCTATGATGTCTGGACTATGCGCTGTTGGCGGGAATGATCCATGCAGATAGGCTCAAGAAGCACACGAGAGCGGGGGAGACCAACCCAGCCATTGCCCAGCCATCAACATACGTGGCTTGGCTTTAACTTCCGTGGAGTAGTTGTGGAGTCCATCGGTTATCGCGGGCTCTTCAACTTTTATCCAACACAGCCAACTTACCTTGCTGGCTTTTGGAAGCGCGTAGAAGATTCGTATTAGGAGGTGCCGATATGGACTCTGCACAAACAGCGGCCAGTCCCACTCCGTTGCATGATAAGGTCAGTGGCGATAAGACGTGTAATAGGAGCCCATCAGAAGCGGACATTAGGGAAAAGATATGACTCATGCCTCGGGGCGGGAAGAAGACTTTCGTTCGTCCGAGGTCGTCCAGTACCGGTTGCGCTGAAAGGCACAACATAATTTAGGATATTAGAGTGGGATTGAAAGCTAAGCATTTAGAAAAGATCCACGAATTCTAATGTGCGTCCGTAGTACGCACCCTGCAGTTATATAGGATGGCGATTGCAATCATCTACTATCAGAGGAATTTCCACTGCTAGCCCTAAAGTCACCCCATCACCATCATGTACTGTTACCTAGGTGCGGGTTTAGCGATTGTTGCAAAGCACTTGGATCACCTTCTAGGATCAATTCTGACGCGATCTGACGCAAACCTAGGATAAAGTGGCGGGCTGAGCGCATTCGTTGATGAATATTAGAGGTGTCTGCACAACAACAAGGAAAGAAGACCCCTCGAAAGTAAGAGCCTACTACCTCGTGCTTCAAGCTTCCCGGCAAACTGATGCAAAAGGAACAATTGTCTTTCCCCCTCTAGTCTTCCAGCTAGCGGTGACTAAACATAAATGGCGACCATTACACCAGTCCAAGAGGTCAAGATACTCATCGTACCCAGTCTGTGCCTTGGCGAGCTTTGGCCCGGCGTCACCTCTTCTATCCGTACCAATTGTAATCACCGAATGTCCCTCAAGTCACTGGCATCATGTTTGGCTGCAGACTGTCATCCAGCCACATAAACGTTACACGTCACCTGGCAAGATCCATGGTCGAAATGGAAGGACATACCTTGCATCCCACTGATGCCCAGCATTTTTTTGTCTCATAAATAAAGCACGTTCCTGGTGCCATGATCAAGAATGAAGAATGGCGTCTCAACCAGGAACCTCTGCCAATATTACTATCCATTCCACAGTCAACCTCCATCTATCTACAGGTGCCATGATCGTCAAAGCTGTTTGGACCATTGACAGGTGGGCAACCTGTTATAGAACCTCAGTGGGGTCGGTCGGTCAGCTTCCTGAAGGCCTAAGGGGAAAGCTATGTCTAAACGTAATGTCGCACATGGCTGTCAAATCTTGCCATAAGACTCGACACACCCCTGCGGCATTGCGCTTGAATCAGACGTAAGATCATGATGGTCTGGACTCTGTCAACGTAAGTTTTCGACAAACAGTAAATTCATAGTTCAAACAGTGGCTGACTTGTAAAGCTTCCATCAGCCACGCCGCACGCTCTAGCAGGTCCCTTGATATTCGTCAACATTCCAAATGGCAGCACAAGCTGTTGAGTCTTACTTATAGCGGGTACTCCTGCTGTACGAACTTGGAGGTCGAAGACCTGCATTCAAATATCTTGAGTCGCTGGTATCGGCCCTCGGGCGTAAATTTGATCGCCTGTTCCTGCCATCAAATTTTGCCAATCTCGGATCAACGCACCGCTTGAGGCTTGTATGTCGGCTCCTCTCTGGTGAGCTTTTTGGACAACTGCTGTACCACAACACTCATGACTGCTTGAGCAGCTTAAGGTTGTGTTATACTCAATCATGTATTAGAACAAATACGCAACGAAATGCAGATCCTGCCGGGCCATCTACGAGCAGCCTGTCAATGCGGTACTCATGCATCAACTCTGGTGCCTTGCCAAGAAACATTAGTATAGGCCCACCGCCTTTGTCAAGACCCTGACTCAAAAATTAACGCCTAGTTTTCCGATAAAGAGCACAAACACAGACGAACATGCCGACTTTTTAATTCCCAGTACTTCCCATTGATCCTCACAATGTTGCGTCTGCTATGTATCGCGCTGTCTCTTTTCTTATCCCTTCAGCTCGCTGTTGCGGATTCTGGCTCAACAATCCTGCGAGTTTCACGTCACTCCAAGTCATCGTCACTAGTGACCAAGTCGCTACTATCCGCTCTCTTGGTTCGGCGAGGAAAGTACATTGCTCGAGCAGGCAGCGACGGGTGCCCTAGCGGATATCGTAAGGAATTCACGCGCCAAGTACTGAGAAATACAGTACTGACCCGCACTAGAACAATGTACAAACTACCCAGACGCATGTGCCCCTACTGGCAGCTACTGTGTAAGGTTGCCCGATGAGCCTTTCCGCTGCGACTGACTTTTTGAGCCTAGTGCAATGATTTATATAACTGTCCAAACGATACCACCGTACGTACCTTCGCGCCTTCTTAGGAACCAGTTGTCAATACTGACTAACGAACGCTGCAACCAGTGTTTCGGTTCCGAGTAAGAGAAAAGATTTCGATCATTCCGCTTTTCATTTCTGATGGCTGCTCTAGATGCTGTCCCAATACCGCGCAAACGTGTAATGGAAACGCCTGTTGCGACACTGGTAGCGAATGCTGCAACGACGAAAGTTGCTGTGAACCCGGCTTCTTCTGCTGCAATGACTCTACCGGGGGATGTGTGTTCTATTCTCCATCAATTACATGAGCCACACTGACATCCTTTCAGGCTGCCCTACTGGATCTACGTGCATAGCAAATACTTACCAATGTTCAAATGGAGGCTCAGGTAGTGGAGGTTCTGCAGTCGGAGGCGGTGGAACTAGCGTCGCCACTGCTACTGCTTCCAAGTCAACTGTGCTGCCCGGAACCACTACTACTAGCAGCGGCGTAATCACATTCAGCGGCCCCACAACAACTGGGTCTTCGAGCACTCATTCTTCAACCGTTTCATCTGGAGGGTCTACTGCCACTGCCACTGCCACTGGCTTGAGTAAGCAGCATCTTGCCTCTGATGCGCGACATACTCATAACATACAATTAGCGACATCCGGTGCTGCTCCTCGTGTAGCACTTGGGAAACAACTTGTGGCCTTGGCAGTAGTTGTTGGTCTGCCGATTCTCTACAATGTCGCCCATGCATTGTGAATATGCAAAAGCACTTTTTTTCTCGTTTCGACATACTTGTCAATTGTTGTTGAGGTCGTGATCTACGGACACTGAAATGCCAGATATCTCTTACCACTGTTCACTTTGTTACATGATGGGACCTGTAATGCGTTATTTTACCTGCAGATCAGTTGGTTCACGGATTGCGGGAGATCAAGGTAAATCGATTAGTGGCTAAATGGCTGAAGTGCGGAGGCCCAGGGCTTTATTGCAAGTTGGAGGCATAATAGTACAGCTTACATATGACGGCAATTGTAGGACTCAGTAAAGCTTATGGGTGGTTGACGCATAACGTTAACATGTGCAGTAGTGCTGTTTTGAAAAGCTTGTTCAAATCAGTGGTTATTGCGCTCGGACCGTGGAAGTAGAACTTCATCGGTGTGGGTGTCAGATAGACGTTTGGACGATATTACAAACCGATTTATCTAAAACAGTGCGAGTGGTAGTAATACATTTAGTGTGGATGTCCGAGTGTTGTAGTACAGTAACGAGTATTGGGTGTCTGATGTTCCATCTTAATGATATCCAATATACTACAATTACTTTTGAGGGGTGATCACATCACATGGCAGCGTTCACTCACCTCAACGACCAATGAAGCGGGTATGGAGATATCGGTGGACCTCGATGTTTGCTCTGCTTCAATGCGTTGAAAAGAGCCTACAACCACGCAATCATATAACTTACTGGCGTCAGCGCGCGTCCCGTTACTATCGGTGGTGATCGGAGGGCGGGGGCGGAAAGGACCCGCGCGGAATATATTGCAAATGATACCAGGGGCGATCTGAAAAATTCTCAAGTCTCTAGTCAAATTCTGAGCACCTGCATTTACCTTCAAGAAGACATCCCAGGACAAAAGGCTGAATTTTCATGTTTATGTGAGCTAGACAAACAAATGATCTGGTATACACACCCAGTTTGCTCCGGAATGGCAACAACTTGGCCATAGAGAGTGATACGGAGGACAGATGGCTTCAAGGACGATCAGACTCGTGGAGGACCATGTCGATGCTTTGAGATAACTCACCTTGTCACTCGAAAGCATCTTCATCTGAAGTTAGTGCATGTTTCGAATGAAAATCTGGGGACGAACATCGATATCTAGATCTGAGTATTTGGTTATCATACACCGTCTAGGTTATAGCAAACACATAGGGCTTACCGAGTGCTTTGCAGATATACTGCAGGATGTCCGGGCGCTGTTCTGACCCTTTGTCTAGACAACAGGAAGCAAAAACGGAGTAGTCTTCCATTCGAGCGGAGTACATGTAATATTTCACCACAGAGGCGATGACTGCGGAGAACAAGGCCGCAGAAGGGATGATCTCCTCGAACAGACATAATGCTATATCCTCTATCGAAGCGTGCGGGGTGACTTTGAGAACCTCCGAGAGGAACGCCTCACATTGATGCGGGGGCGAGTGGGCTGAAAATAGAAGATCGCATATACCGTTGATTGAAATCTGGTTCACCGATTGAGCAGTGGAGCGTGTAGCGAAAAGCAGGATAATTACAATGCCATCAGAGAGTCTTCTCAAATGGCTCTCGAGATATAGTTTAATTAACTGGGTAAAACGCGTGGCGTTTTCGCGAAGAGTCCAGTCGGAAGCTGGGTCATTATTCAAGTACAAGTAGCTTTGCGCACGTCAGTGATGGGAGGCTAATCACGGCGGATAAACTCACTTCGTAATGGTGAAAATGGCTTTGTACCAAAATTCTGGAGTCACCCGCGACGATGATTTGTGGATCGATGGTAATCCAATCTGACCGAAAGAAAAAACATATTTAAGCTCCAAGCAGCCTGGGTTGATGTATCAGAAAGCGGACCATGATGTCGCCCACCCAATAAATGGGAAGGAGGTTCAGGATCTCAATTATATCGACGTGCTCATCAACAGCGCGTCTCTTGTTGATCAGCTCACTTGTAAGGTGGGCAAAAGGCGAAGTAGACAGGGTGTATTCAGCCACTTTATCGGAGATAGACTGTCTGATCTGAATTACAATGAGAATCAATAGATAACGGAGAGCGTAAAGGGGCCTTACCTCTTCGTTCCGTTCCCTCGGAGGCATGCACAAGTTCAAAAGTCGACGCTTGTAGTCTCTAATAACTTTCATATCAGCAGCCACACCGGGAAATGCGGCTTGCTGCACAGTCAAAGGCCTGTCCCAATCGTAAAGATGCTGGATTTCGGCTCTACGCGGCGCCTTGGTCATGTTCGAGGCAAGGAAGTCTGGGGTCAGGAAAGGAAAGTGAGCGTAGACTGAGCCCGCGGGATAGTGTTCGGGAAGCATTCGAAAGAGAAGCCTGGTGAGCATGCCGCCATAGGATCCATCCGCCTTGTTCACCATGCAATGCTCGTAACCCCATGTTGTCAAGTTGAACGCTACCATGAAAAAGGCTCGGTATCGACGAATGATGATTAGACACAAGAATTAGTTGACTCACGAGTGAAGTCCACTGTAAGAAACCTGTCTCCGCGGGTCAAGCATACGGCATCGGCGAGGATGGCACGTGAAATGGTGTATCCAGGGCAAAGGCCAGCACCAGGAATAGGAGGTTTTGTTTCCTCAGCCTGCAGGCCCACCTGAGTGTGAATCAGCAAATACAAATCGTCCAAGGCTGATATGGAGACTTGCATGCAGTTCCAGGTTTTCAATATCCCCGTATAAGCGTTCGGCTGCGATCTATTGATGGTCAACATGCGGGTAGGCACATACAGCGGGATTGATCCCTACATAAATCTCTGGATCTGGATTCCATTCAGCGAAGCTCGTGTATGCTAGGAAAGCAAACTATAAATCAGTAAACTGAAGCAATGAAAACCACCTCACGTTTCAAGCCGATGAAGCGACGAAATTCGTTGAGCTGAGTTTCAATACCTTAGCATCACTGCGAGTCAACCCACATTGAACTTACTGAACAAGCGCCCCAGGCTCGTGCCTGCTCTATACCCAAAATCTCGACAATTCTCATCACGGCCGGAACGCCCCTCGCACGAAAGGCACAAGCCCTATCGGCCGTTGCATCCTGTAAAACACGAGCGATATCGGCGTCGCTGAATCGACCATCCTCCCCCCGGGTAAGACTGCGACTCATTAGCTGGCAGTACATAACAAAGTAAACATTTCATACCCGCCAAATGTCCAACTACGAATGTCAGGTATTTGAGCACTATCCCTGCGGACAGCAGTCTTGAATTCTTCAACGGTAATCTAAGGAAGCAAATACATCGTTCGAAACTCCCTATAGGAACGTATTCACATACAGTCGAAGGGTCCCTGCCGGGGAGAATGCCTCTCAAAGTGCGTTCAAGCCACACTTCGTCTTGAGGCGATATCGCCGCATGCCAGCGATAGAGCATGTTGAACTCTAATGAAACGGCATTACCAGCTCCTCGTTGGGAGACGTCATGCGTTTCCTCGCGAAACCCCTGGATAAAAGTCAAAACGGATAGCAAGTATTACGAACAATTCCGGACCTGAAGTGGATTCAATCGCCAAGTCAGACCATCTCTGACAAGACCGAGAATGCCTCCAACGTAGTCCGTTAAAATGATTTGCATGAAGAACGCTGTATTGACGAGTCGAGCACGGTGAAAGATCTCGTCGCACTGAGCAATACGTTGTTCTTCTTGAAGGGCCGATGGGTGTACATATGTCCCTCGCTCATTGAGGCTAAGGATCTTGCTTGCAATGTACTATTTGTAGAGTTAGCAACTCTTCTTTGAGGCAGTAGAACAAAGACAGACGTTATGATGGCGACTGAATAAGACTGCAAGGGCCCCTACAGAGGGGGGCATGAATAAGAGGCGCTTGTCAGCAAATACATCTTCCCAAATGTGACCGGTTCCGTCCTTCTTGCGTATGCTATCGACCTGCTCTTCGTTGTTCCCATACACGATACTCAGGTCGAGGTAGCTGCTGGCATTGTTAATCGTCCAATCGTGTAAGTTTGTATCAAATATACTGTGAATAATGAGATCTGCAAATGCGAAGAACAAACTGGAGAGGCCTCCAGGATGAGGGATAAAGTCATTCTGACGGCGACGCAAAAGTGTGTCGAAGACCTCTCCTGGATCTGGTAACGGATGACACGACGGAACATGCGTAGAAGGCACTGATCGTGCATATGGTTGGCCTGCTTGGCCAAGGTTCGGCGCGGAGATCGAATAATTAGAGCCATCAGCACTACGGAAGACGTATGGCACGCTCCTGGAGTTACACAGAGGCGCTGTTACAGGAGTCTTCAAGAAGCTGCAAGGCGGGTGAGGAAGGTCCTTATAAACTATACGCGCCCGATCAGGACTGTATCTTGAACTTGTGGATGAGGGTACACGTACGGATATCAATCACGGAAATCTGAAGTTCTTTGGCGAAGACTGAGTCGTCGGGAAGGCGCGACATCAGTATCAAGAGTTTTTCTAGCTGAGGTACACGTAAAGCAGCGTGAGTTTACATGCAATGAAAGACGACACATGGACCTACCAAAAACTCCCTGTCGTTAATCCCCGACTTGAGGTTCCTCAGTGCATCGATGTATGCTGGCTGATAGTAAATAGGTTACATTCAGCTCAATTTTCGCAGCGGGCGACGGCCTACATACCAGGTCTGCAAGGGTAATGGGAGGTCCTCGTGTGATGATTTGTTCGAGATCTTCCACTGAATTTATTTTTGAAAAGAACGCAGGGGTGTCGACCTGGGCTATGGATGTAAGAAGATTGATCTTCTGCATAAGCAACGCCGCCGCTTGCTTCATACTGAATGGATGAATGTTGGAACTGAATATTGGATTATTGAACTTGGAGGGAGGGCGTGGCCAAAGAATGTGGTACCGGGATGGGCCCAGCAGGACTGGCTATATATGCATCGGGAAAGGCATTCAGTGACAGACCGCCAATGTGAAAAGGAATTCTAGTGTCAGGCAAGAACTAATGATATGATCCTCGCAACAAAGGGATTCAGGGAATTGCGACGGGGGAAACCATGATTTTGGGCTGCTGCATAGTACGCGATGACGAGGACCATGTTAAGTGGCCATTATTAGTGTCGAATCGGGACCACAATATGTGAGTCAAAATAGGGGATTATACATCTCCTCCTCGTGCATGCATGTGTAACCATTTCACTCAGTTACATGTCTCTGTCGTCATACTC
>QFEN01000219.1:130932-149616 GCA_003316125.1 Auricularia polytricha
CGTCATATATCTCTCTCCCTTCGCTGTTCGTTTTGGTAAATTATGATTGATGCCCAGATTGCTGATTTGGAACTGAGAGTGCAAGACACATAATAGATGTCGAGATAAGTAATTGATACCGAGAATCGAAGAGTCCTAGGGTGCAATGAAAAATTATTCACCCAGTTATCAACACAGGAATTGATAGCACATAATTACTTACACGACCAGTACTAGTCTACTGTAGTGGTACATCGGTGGTAAGCCGCTAACTAGTGATAACTCCAGATAGCTGAAGCCACAGCCACGACGTCTCGCATATCGTGTACATCATGGACTCTCACAACGCTTGCGCCCTGTTGAACAGCGCAGGCTACGCTCGCTGCCGTTGCCCAACCCCGTTCTGTCGGCTGGGTCTTTCTCCCCCTGTTTGTCCCATCCGCATCCGGGCGTTCCAAAATTGCGCCAAGAAACGACTTTCGAGACGACCCAATGAGTTGCGGGTATCCTGCAAGTGGATTCATGGGAGTGTTCGCTGTCAATGAGGAAGCTTCGCGCAGCAGTGCGCAGTTCGCTTCGACAGTCTTGCTGAAACCAATACCAGGGTCAACGATAACGAACCACCTTCGCACTCCGCCTTTGCCCTTAATAATTGCCTCCACTTTTTCTCCCAGCTCAGCCCGCACACCTTCTTGAACGCCGCCCTTGTACTGGCTGTAGTCTTTGTTTGAGCCAGCATCACCGCGTGAATGCATCAAAATGACAGGAACAGCAAGTTTTCGTGCCACTTCTCGCATTTTCAGAAGGTGCTTTGCTGAAGCTTGCGTAAGTGGGTACTCGGGACCCGTGAAGGAATACACGTCATTGATGCAGTTTGCACCAGCCAAGACAGCAGCTTTCGCGACCTCCCAGCGAAATGTATCGATTGAAATAAGAGTGGAACTGACGTCCTGATCTTCATGTGACCGTATGGCCTGAATGACGGGCACCACACGTTGGCACTCTTCTTCAGGTGAGATGAATGCCGCTCCCGGACGGGTTGAATAACCCCCTATATCGATGATATCGGCGCTTGCTCGTACGGATGTCGCAGAGTAAGTCAGAGCAGCCGACAGCGTATTATTAACAGAACCATCCGAGAATGAATCTGGAGTCGCATTCAAGGTGGCCATCAGCCTCACTTTCGTCGGTCGCTGGATGTCATTTGAACAATGAGTGCTCCAGTACTTTTCCATGGGGGGCACCTGATAGATGCCTTGGCGTGTCTCTACGATCGGATAACGGGCGAAAGGGGTAACTTTGAGCATCGAGAATTCGTCAGCGTTCGACTGGCTGATGACGACATCTAGAAGGGTGCGTATTGATTTCTTGTGAACTGGATGCACGAATTCTGGGATCATGCTGATTTTAAGAATTTAGTGATGGCCAATAACCAAAGTTGTTACGCACTCAGCTAGAGGACGCAGAACGAATTCTCGTTCTGCTATGCGTGGATGTGGTACGACAAGCTCATCGACCAGATTATCGAGGGTTTCTCTCTGGCCTTCAGCACGAGTATCGATGATCTCGTTATCGTACAATAGGATATCCAAGTCAACCGCACGAGGTCCATTCTGTATGGAAGGCACCCTTCCCACCGTCGTTTCAATTTTTTTAAGTAATCTCAATAACATCCGCGGCTCTATGTTCGTCTCGATCTGAAGGGCCCCCAACTAAATAACAGACCATAGAGTTATTGAATGGACTAACTCACTAAGCACGCACAATTTGCAAATCTTGGCTGGTCCGTGATGTACATGGGCGCGGTTTCATACATGAAGCTCGTGTCAACGACCGATACGACAACGTCGGCATCCATACCGACCAACAGCTGATTGGGCTGCTCAATCAAGCGCAAAGCGGTTTCGATGTTGGCGAATCGATCGCCAAGGTTCGAGCCAAGTGCTATTACTGCGCTATGCTTCGCTGTTGGTGGGGAGACATTCTGAATTACAGACGCCAGGAGGCCAGCCATGAAAAAAATCGCTAAAGCGAAAAGGACAGTTGAGTGCAATTACTCCCCGGTTAATTAAACAGACTTAAGTACTTACTTACTTATCATACTAGTGGCACGAAGCCTGAAAACGATTTCCCTATGATTATGTAATCCCGATATCCTTTCAAGTTTGACAAGACCACGACGTTGAGGTTGTCACTTGTACCATTTCTCCCTCGGCCCACAAAATGACATTGCCAAAAGATAACCCATATCTTGCCCATCGACATCCCACCGAGCGAGCTACTGCAAGCACAAGCACTTTCAATGGTGCCAGTGCCTCCTCGAGAGAACCTCTCTTTGGTTTTCTTCCCCGAAAGGTCAATGCAGATCAAGTTCGCCAGGCATTGGTATGTCCTTTCAATACTTAGCAGAGCTACGTCGAGGCTGGCTTACTGACTTGGGAATTCGCTTAGGAACATGATCTAAACCCGTTCACGAAGCAGCCTCACACTGCACAATACAAAAAGATCCTGGAAGCCCGCAAAAAGCTCCCTGTGTTTGCACAGATGACCGAGTTCTACAAAATAGTAAGCCGCTCTTTCTACTCCACACCATTCGCCCTGACTGACATTTACAGTTCAACAAACACCAAATCATTGTCATGGTCGGCGAGACCGGCTCAGGCAAGACCACGCAGTAAGTTGGTGCCCCCAAGACAAATATTCTCCCTTGTCATTTTGAACAGTCGCTTATAGACTCTTTTTGTCACTGATAGAATACCCCAGTTCGTCGCCTACTCAGATCTTCCGCATACCAAGAACAAGATGGTGGCATGCACTCAGCCCCGCAGAGTCGCTGCCATGTCTGTGGCTAAACGTGTAGCGGACGAGATGGACGGTCCGTTTTTTTTTGTTTCGTGCTCTGGACACATTCTGAGATCACCTCGGCTTCTAGTCCAACTCGGTCGTCAGGTCGGTTACTCGATACGTTTCGAAGATATGACCGAGCCTGGCACCACCTTCCTCAAATACATGACTGACGGAATGCTCCTCCGCGAAGCCATGAACGACCCTGACCTCTCCCGCTACTCCACCATCATCCTCGACGAAGCCCACGAACGTACCCTCGCCACCGATATCCTCATGGGCATCCTTAAAACCCTCGCCCAACGCCGTCCAGACCTCAAGCTCATCATCATGTCTGCCACTCTGGACGCCCTCAAGTTCCAGAAGTACTTTGCTGTCTCTGGCGACGCCCCTGCCCCGCTCTTTAAAGTTCCCGGTCGTACCCATCCCGTCGAGGTGTTCTACACCCAGGAGCCGGAGCCGGATTATGTTGAGGCTGCCATCCGCACTGTGCTCATGATCCATCGCGCCGAGGAGCCAGGAGATATCCTATTGTTCCTGACAGGTGAGGAGGAGATAGAAGACGCATGTCGCAAGATCAAGGCCGAGGCAGATGACCTTGTCAACTCTGACCCCGAGTCTGTAGGCCTCATCGTGTGCATCCCTCTGTATTCGTCACTACCGCCGCAACAGCAGCAACGCATCTTCGACCCGCCGCCAAAATCAGGCAGTCCGGACGGTCCCCCAGGACGCAAGGTCGTAATAAGCACGAACATCGCAGAGACGTCGCTGACGATCGATGGGATCGTGTACGTTGTCGACCCAGGGTTTTCCAAACAGAAAGTGTACAACCCGCGCATCCGCGTGGAGAGCTTACTCGTCAGCCCAATCTCCAAGGCGTCGGCACAGCAACGTGCGGGCCGGGCTGGACGAACGAGGCCGGGCAAGTGCTTCAGGTTGTATACGGAGAAGGACTTTATGTCGGAGCTCGAGGAACAGACGCACCCAGAAATTTTGAGGAGTAATTTGGCGAATACGGTGCTGGAGCTCGTCAAGGCGGGCATTAAAGTGAGTGTGATGTGGGGTGATGTTTTTGATGTGGGCTGACGCGTGTGCAGGATCTTGTCAAGTTTGATTATGTGGATGCGCCGGCGCCAGAGACGTTGATGAGGGCGCTGGAGCTATTGAATTACCTCGCAGCGTTGGATGATGATGGGAACCTCACGGCATTGGGGAATTTGATGGCTGAATTCCCTCTGGATCCACAGGTAAACGATTGTTTTGGTGGCGGGGTTCTCAGACATTTTTCTGACGCATGTTCCCAGCTCTCGAAGATGCTGATCGTCAGTCCAGAGTTTAAGTGTAGCAACGAGATCTTGACAATTACTGCGATGTTATCAGGTGCGCACTTTGCCTGGAGGTTTGCTATCATCTGACGCCTTTGTAGTACCGAATGTATGGCTACGCCCGAATAACCAGCGAAAAGAAGCGGATGCTGCAAAAGCCCTTCTTACCGTCCCTGATGGTGACCACCTAACGCTTCTTAACGTGTACAATAACTACACTCAAAGTAAGTTATCCTCTTCTTGCACACGCACAAACTCACACCCTAACCCCAGACCAATACGACAAAAACTGGACCTGGAACAACTACCTCTCCGCTCGGGCGCTCATGCAAGCGGACAATGTACGCGAGCAGCTGAAACGGACGATGGAACGGTCTGAGGTGGAGCTCGTCAGCGTGCAAGACCAGAAGAAGATGTTCACGGCAATTAGGCAGGTGTTGTGCTGTGGGTTTTTCATGCAGGTTGCGCATAAGGAGGGAGAAAAGGGGAATTATATGACCGTGAAGGATAATCAGGTACATTATTTTTGGTTTTGGGTGGGATTGGCGTGCTGAAGGTTTTTATTTTGTGGTAGGTCGTGGCACTGCATCCATCATGCGGGCTGGACACGCAGCCGGATTGGGTAGTCTTCAATGAGTTTGTACTCACGACGAGACCTTATATACGGACTGTCACGGATGTGCGACCCGAGTGGTATGTTCTCAGGCACCTTAGCGCTGTGTATTTGCATACTGACGCGAATTTGCATTGACCCTCCGGCAGGCTCCTCGAGTACGCGACTTCGTACTTTGATTTGGACAATTGGCCAGACAGTGAGACAAAGCGTGCGTTGCTGAAGGCAGGAAAAAAGCAGGCGGGGAAGTTTGGGACACGGTTTGGCCAGGCGGATGCATCAAAAGAGGGAGGGGGTTCGGCGAAGAAGAGGAAGAAGAGTAAATAGTACCAGTATGGGTAAGATCGGAACTACGGGGTTCGCTTCCGCTTTCTATGTGCACTCTTTATTATTTTCTTACGATCTAGAATGTATATGCGTTACCTCTGAAGCTTAAGGGCCATAATCTGTAGGTGCCCTCCGTAGTTTAGCGTCGAAGTGTTTGGGTATTGTTTACTATCATAGCACGCGTCCCGCCCACTAGTACTTAACTCAGTAGATTTCTACCATCTACTCGACAGTCAAGAAAGATAAATGTATTTCTATCGTGCCTGGAGCAAACGGTTGGCTGGTGCACGAGTATGGAGTGCCATGTGGCTGCCGTTTGGCTAAGACGCTCATGTGTAGAATTTCCTGTTCTCATTCGGTCCAAACAAGTCTCTCCTAATCTCAGGGAGCATCTACACAAGTATATTAAACAAGAATGAACTCAACATTTAGTGAGACTCACCTTGTCCTCTAGAAGTCTCAGTCGCTCGTCCAATGTGTTGTCGATTGTAATTCGTCGTGAGCTGGTCACAAGCTGGACACCGCCAGCACTAAAATGGGTTTTTTCAGAGGACGGTACACTCAGGAAAGTCGATCGACCAACCAATCTTTGCTCAGGGTCGTCTCCAACTCAAAAGACACCTCGCGGCCGCTGATCTGAGTATACGATTCTGCGGCTGCTTCTCCTGCCTTTTGCGTGATATCGGCATCCTGTTCACGAACATGCAATGTGACCCTTGGCTCCATGAGCTGCAGAAAGCCTTGCACGACAGCGCCTTCGAGTAACTGAGAGTAACGCCCTTCGTCTTCGGCGAACGTCAGAATCGATGTCCGAGCGATAGAGAACAGTTCCTGCAGTTGCTCCTCACGACGCTGTAGAAGCTTCAATCGCGATTTGTTGGTCAAGTTAGACTGTGCGCTGAATGACACCAGGCGATTAGTATGTCATCCCAATGCCAGGCGAGTGGGGCACCATACATCTTCTGTGCGACTTCAGCACCCTTGCGCTTCTTCTCAAACTGTGCGTCAATAGCTTGCTGTTCTTGCTTCACAAGCTTTGCCTTCCGAAACAGACACGCATTAGGCACGTAAGGATTGCAAAGTGGAGCAACGCTGCGTACCTTCTCAATAGCAAACTCCTCGTCCGCTTTCACCTTAATCTCGCGAGCTTTCTCCAGAGCCTCCTGCTTGATGAAAGCAACCTATGGCACAGGAGCTATGACGTTAGATTCCTTTGCATTCCAACCGAGGAGGGGTTGGGCATCGGTGTCATATATATGCGAGACCATGCGCAGACGTACCATCTTGTTCATCTCACTCAGAACCTCCTCATCATTCATCGGTCGTGGAGGCATCTTGGAAGTATAAACTTATGATGAACTGCGCTGACTGGAAAGTGGCAGAGCTGCGTGATAATGGCAAGCCAGCAAGCTCCAGCAGTAATTCACCGCCTAATCAGGAAAGCCGACTTTGTTGCGGCAAAATCCGCAAACCCAAAAGTTTCTGTCTCGCTCACCGTCAAAGACGTCCTCGAAGGAGAAAAAACTATGGCTCATCAACGCGTTGCACTGTGGGCTGCCGAACCAGATCTCGACGATGACATTAACGATGATATCCCCATTCCGATGCCCTCGTCGACCAATGAATTGTACGATGACCCAAATCTTCAGCTCGACGAAGGCTCCTTGCAAGCAATGCAACAGCACATCGCGCAACAAGCTGCATTTGCCCAGATTCCGGACGTTGTAAAGCGCGTGAGTACTCTATCAATTGCTTGATGATCTTATGTTAAGCAACTCTTAGTTTATCGTCCATTTTCACCAAGCCGTCTTGGACAATAACCTCCAGGAGATAACTCTTGCTTACGAGTCAGGCTGGACTCGCCTCACCGAGAAATACTACGCAAAAACGGAGTGGCCAGAAGCAGAGACCATTGCACCATTGGTCAACGACGATCAAATCTTCCTCATCTTGTACCGTGAACTGTACTACCGACATGTGTACTCAAGGCTTCAACCCAACGTAGACGACCGGTTCCACTCGTATGAGAATAGCTGCGAGCTCTTTAACTATCTCCTTAGTACTTGCCTCAATTGCACTTCAATCATTCTTCTGACGTGACTTGTAGACTCCGACGGTCCCGTACATTTGTCCCTCCCTGCGCACTGGTTGTGGGACATCATCGACGAGTTCATCTATCAGTTCCAATCATTCGCTCTTTTCCGCTCGCGTCCTGCGTCAAAAACCGATGATGAGCTGACCATGCTCGGTTCAGAAGGCGGTGCCCAAGCTTGGAGTTCGTATTCCGTGCTCAATGTCTTGTATTCCCTCATCCAAAAGAGTCGTGCGAATGAATGGCTCAAAGCACGTGCAGACGGGAAAAGCGACGAGGAAATAGAGTATGTCAGTTCACCTCAAAGTCTGCTTGAATTGACTGATTCTGCTGATAGAGAAATAGTTGGCGAATACGGAACGAAGCCTTTGTATCGCATGCTTGGATATTTCTCCATTATCGGCCTTCTGCGTGTGCATGTTCTCCTTGGTGATTTCACGCTTGCCTTGAAGGTCATGGAAAACGTCGGGCTCGGTCAAAAGGCTCCCTTCACTGCTCCTACAGCTGTACACGTCTCTACCGCCTACCATGCTGGTATATGTTACTTTATGCTGCGAAGAATTCCTGATGCAGCTCGTGTTTTCACTGGAGTTCTTAACTGGGTGATGCGTGCGCGGCAATATCACACTCGCAGTTACCAGTACGATCAGGTGAGGGCTCCCATGTATTTACGTTTTTCGCTATTTGTGCTCACTCTTTGTTAGATCAACAAAACGGCAGATCGTATGTATGCTCTGCTGGCGCTTTGCCATGTGCTCGCACCAACCAGGCTTGATGATAACGTAATGAATATTGTGCGCGAGCGATATGGCGACCAAATTGGGCGCATGGGCCGAGGGTATGCGTTTGACACTACCATCCAAATGTGGTCATTAATTGCTTTTCGCCTCATTTAGTGAGGAAGGCCTGTCGACATTTGAAGAGTTGTTCTTGTATGCCTGTCCCAAATTCATCTGTGCCAACTCCCCACCATATGACGACCCTGCCGCGCTCGCTTCGATGCTCATTCCACCAACGCCGACCTCCCCCTCCTCGCAGAACCCCAACGTAGTCCTAGGTGATCCGACACAGCGACACCTCCGGGCCACATCGTCTCATTTCATGTCGCTTACACCCGTCTCGAGCCTTAAGAGCCTCCTAAAGCTTTACACGAGCCTTGATGCCCAGAAGCTTACGGGCTTCCTGGAT
The DNA here is from genome assembly GCA_003316125.1 of Auricularia polytricha. NCBI lineage: Eukaryota > Fungi > Basidiomycota > Agaricomycetes > Auriculariales > Auriculariaceae > Auricularia > Auricularia polytricha. The sequence continues at coordinate 139,301 of QFEN01000219.1, forward strand.
ACATCAGGTGCTGGTGTAGATGAAGAGGAGGTATTGAGTTGGATGATGGTGATGAAAAACGCTGGACGATGTATTGGACACGTGAATACTGGTGGAACTGCTGCGAATGGCGAGAAGGATAACGATGAAGGAGCAAGACCTTCTGAGAGTTTACTTGGTGGGGAGTGGATGTCGATAAGCGACTTGAACTTTGTGATAGACCAGGTTCGTTATCTTCTGCCTCCCATTCACTTTGAAGAGCTCACACAGTAATCTAGAATATGGTCCATATCGCTGAGTCAACGGTTGGTCGTCGATATGCAGGGTGGTTCATCCGTAATTCGGAGCATGCAGCGCGTGTGCTTGATGGAATCAAAGCATCACCATTACCGCCGCGTACAGCCCCTACTCAGGTTCAGAAAAAGAGTGTTGATGCGCCAAAAGGAGAGAGCGCACCGAGACTGACTGGACAGAAAGTTGCATGGGGAGCGGTCAAGGTTGCACAATAGACTTTGTTGTCCTATGTACTTACTTTGAATTTAAGGATTACTTGCGATGGCTACGAAGAAAGAACTATGATATCAGCAATTGCAAGGGAACCTTATGCTGCGGCCATACAAAACAAATGGGAAAATCGCATAAAAATGAGAGACGTTTTGCATTAAGAGGGAATCGAACCCCCGGCGGGTCGATGGCAACGACCCAGGTTACCACTACCCCATTAATGCGATATTGAATTTGCAACACAGAGCCATCATAAGAACACGTGATGGATGCGGCTAAAAATAGCATACTCTCCCATTAATGTGATCACATACATCAGGTCTCAACACTTTGCCTCTTGCAAGATCAATCAAAAGCAGATCTAGACCTGGCTAGATCATTCAAGACCTAGTCTAGAGCGTTCCAGAGCACTCTGGATTACCTTTTGAATATAATTCCACTGGCGGCAAAACGTGGTAAAACGTCAGTTTCCCCGCTGTGAGAGCTTCAAACTGCACCTTTCACATAGGATATCCAAAGACCGTAACACCACACAAATAGAATATCTTCCTGGTCACGACGAGCTGTCCGCTTCTGGTGTGCTTATTACCCTTAGTGTCGTGTGCGTTGCTATCTAGCTTTCCTGTCAGTGGGAAAGGAATTTGGAAACAGAAGAATCTTAGCTGCTCATTCACTTCGCAAGTTCAGAAGCGACTAGCAAAGATGGAGGTCCTTCAGATTTTTAGAAACTGCTTCTGGGCTTATCTCATCCAAGCTTTTACGACTCTCCGTGGAATCCTCCCATACTCTGTCCGAGCTCTTCTCGAACGCTCGCTAAGCGCTCTGGGCATTGTGACGTATGTCTCCTTGATACCTTCTGCACCTCCTAGCTTTCCGAGTTCTGGTAACGGTCTCTGGTATACTGCACCTGGGATGATATGGGTTCAGGATTTTTTGCCCATCGGCAATGGATACTTGGGTGGTAAGTGGTACTCGTTCACAGTGTGATCACCAAATATTGAATGTACATAGCAATGTTACCTGGCGGTACTAGTCAAGAAGCTACACAACTCAACATCGAGGCCTTGTGGTCGGGAGGTCCCTTCCAGGATCCCGTGCGTATTGAACTTTGAAAGCCTTCCGGTGTACAGGATCCCAGCGTGCTAATCCTTCCAATAGTCGTACAATGGAGGCAATCACTTGCCTTCCGAGCAGACTAACATAGCCGGGAAAATGCAGAGCATCCGCGAAGCTATTTTTTCTAGTTCTACAGGGACAATTGACAGTATGTATCCACGTTTTTGGTGTAGTCGCACAGCTCCCCTCATTCCGCCATTAAGATATCGATGAGATCATGACACCTGGCGACACATATGGTAGGTAGTCATATATCGTGTTCTTGAGCTAATTCTCACACGCCTGCTATCTATACTCGTTGATTTTTTTGGGTGGCCCGCGCATTCATTCAAGGTTCATACGCCAGCGCGGGACACTTGCTCGCAACAATGGATTCAACTGGCTCGGTTTTGAATTATGCAAGGTGGTTGGACCTGGATGAAGCGGTGTCTCGTACTACCTGGTTTGATGGAAGCACTACTTTTCTCCGGTTTGTCCTTTCTTGCCCGTTGTCAAGGCGCTGTCTGACCACTATGCTCAGAGAATCCTTCTGCTCTCATCCTCTTCAAGCATGTGTGCAATACCTGAAAAGCACGGCTTCTCACATCCTTCCGGCTATTACTTACGCTTACTCTGTTGCCGCGGTCGATGGTCTCCCAGCACCGAATGTTACCTGCTTGGATGGCAGAACGCTGAGTATTAGGAATTACGTCTCCATCCCCGGTATGCTTTATGAGATTCTCGCGCAGGCGCAGGCACCTGGCGGGTTGGTCTCGTGTTCTGCCGTACCTGGGGCATCCCCGCCTAATGCTACGTTGACCGTCCTTGGTGCATCCGAGGTGTGGATCACCTGGGTCGGAGGAACGAATTATGACATGGCTGCCGGAAACGCAGCTGCCAACTACTCCTTTCAAGGACCAGATCCACATGACAATCTTGTCGCATTGCTTTCGTCCGCTAATCGTACATCTTACGCTGGGATGCTGAATGGGCATATTAAAGACTATACTTCTCTTGTTACCCCTTTCTCACTTTCCTTGGGACAAACTCCGGATCTCAATACCCCCACTGATCAAATTCTCTCCGGATACCGGACTTCTGTTGGGGATGCTTACTTGGAATGGGTTCTGTTCAACTATGGAAGATATCTCCTAGTCAGCAGCGCTAGAGGCACCCTGCCTGCAAATTTACAGGGTGTATGGGCTGATGGGTATTCCAACCCTTGGGGCGCTGGTGACTGATCTGATGCATAGGTTAACCGCGATTCTGACCATACTAACAGATTATCGTAAGCACCTTGCCTCTAAAGAAGTAAGTATTCTGATTTCACGGCTAGATTCCAATATCAATATCCAAATGAACTATTGGGCCGCCGAAATGTCTAATCTGGATGTGACTCGGTCACTCTTTGACTATATTGAGGTGATCGTCTGGTATACCTGACAACTTGGGTGAAGCTGACCCTTGTTTTCTGCAGAATACATGGGGACCCCGTGGTGCGTACACTGCTCAGGTCCTGTACAACATTAGTGAAGGATTTGTGACACACGGCGAAATGAATGTGCGTTTGTGGAATACTTTTTCTAGAATTGAATGCATGAACTTTTCCAACAGATCTTCGGCCATACTGGTATGAAGCTTGGCGGGAACTCTGCTCAATGGGCCAATTATCCAGGTACAATGGCCCTTCTTAGTTTTCTTACTCACTGAGCGCCCATGTCGATGTTCTTAGAATCTAATGCTTGGATGGTACGTATTCTCTGTTGGGTCTGCAGCGGCTCGGTCAATTCAATCGTAGATGATACATGCATGGGATCATTTTGACCACACCAATGACGTGCAATGGTGGAAGACACAAGGATGGCCGCTAGTCAAGGTGCTCCACTACAGGACTTTGAGAGTCACGTTTGGTTGAATTTTGAATCAGTCTGTTGCCAGCTTTCATCTAGAGAAGCTCATCGAGGACTTGCACTTCAACGATTCGACCCTTGTTACCGCACCTTGCAATTCACCAGAGCAGACCCCTATTACTCTCGGTCAGCTAGACTCTAAAAGCTTTTGAACATTGCTGACCATCGCGACAGGTTGTGCACATGCTCAGCAACTGATTTGGCAGCTCTTCAATGCAATTGAGAATGGTTTCGAGGCAGCTGGTGATACAGATACTGCATTTCTAGATGGTGGGGAATTGTCTACTGTTCGTCTTGCCTTATGCTCATGGGTTGCACAGCAATCATTTCCAAACGACAGCAGATGGACAAAGGGCTGCGTATCGGACGGTGGGGTCAATTGCAAGGTTTTTATATTGTCCTCTGTGTATCCATGATATATTAATGATGTATCCAGAGTGGAAAGTCGACATGGATAGGCCGGATGATACTCACAGGCATCTTAGTCATCTGATTGGCGTAGGCCCTTGTTTCACAACTATCATCATGAGCTTACAATCTTCGCTAGTTATACCCCGGTTATGCGATAGCATCTTATTCTCCTGAGTTACAAGGTGGTCTTATCGTCAACGGAACCTTCACGCGTTATACCAAAGAACAAGTTTTGAACGCTGCGGAAACCAGTCTGTTCCATAGAGGCATTGGAAGAGGTCCCGACGCGGATGCAGGATGGGAGAAAGTTTGGAGGGCTGCTACGTGGGCTCAGCTTGCCAACGAGACTGAATTTTACAAGGAACTTACTGTAAGAACCGGCGGGTATATGATGTTTCCGAAGCTAATCCATTGCAGCATACCATCGAGAGAAATTTTGCACCCAACCTCTTTTCCTTGTATACGTCTGATGGGATCTTCCAGATAGATGCAAACTTGGGATATCCTGCCGCTGTTTTGGTAAGATGTTAAAGTCATTTTATTTGGGAAATCTACAGCTGAACCTCGGATTTAAATTGATAGAATGCACTGCTGCAAGCCCCTGACGTTGCGAACATCAACATTCCACTCCAAGTTACGCTTCTACCTGCTCTCCCTCCCACGTGGTCGGCTGGTGAAATGAAAGGCGCTCGCATACGTGGGGGGATCACTCTCGACTTTGCGTGGAATGATGGCAGGCTAACGACAGCAGCTTTTACCGTCGATCAGAACGCTGCAGGTAGGGAGAGAGATGTGATAGTGAACTATGGTGGACAGATTATAGCAAAGTTTAGGAGCAATGGGGGATACAGCCAAACCATTTCTTCATTTTAAGAACGTCGATTTGAACAAAGGACAGAAATTTTGGATATGGTTTGTGTGAGATATAGTGTATTACCCATGTCCTTAGTCGTTTTATCGCATTAATGGGGTAGTGGTAACCTGGGTCGTTGCCATCGACCCGCCGGGGGTTCGATTCCCTCTTAATGCATAAATTTTGCTTCCGATGTACTTTTTCCTTGTACATTTTTGTGACTTCACCTTCTACTGAATACTTAATTGTTCACCATCCCATTCATGCTCAATGCAGCTATTTGCTAGCACTCGCTGGCCAGTCGCTTGTTTCACGACTCTGCACATCATACAAAACAAGAACTATTTGTATAACAAGACACAGCTGATTCTACGGTGCGTGCTCCAGCATCAGCCCGAATCCCGGAGGTCATATCGCTTGGTTGTTCATAATCTATTAACCAGTACTCATGTGGGTCTATTCATCATCTCTGTTGCGTCTACATCCTTACTACGATCATAGAATCATGCCGCATTTGCATCTGGTGTCGCTTTGCATCGGATTCCCCAGCACGCAAAGATGGCGCGAAGGTGGATCGTCTGCAGGGATCCATTGTGGGCTTCGTTCGGACCGCCCCCTAAACCGTCTACCGTCTCAACCACTTTCCAGCAGCTTCGAAGCGCGGCAGGCACCAGGACCAAGGACACTCGCCAAAGTGTAAGGGAATCAGATGCAACAAAGGCGGTCAATAGTGCAACGGGTGCTGCGGATACCATCAGAACATATCTTTTTCAGTTCGGTGATGAGTGTTCAAGTCATTGGACAGGTCTTATAAGTCTTCAGAGGCAAGCTGCGGGACGCGCAGGTATAGAGCCTGAGAAGTTTCAGTTATTGGAGAACCAAAGTACGCAGGCGAGATCGAATACGAGCGACCAAGTAACAGGTCACTCCAGTGGCATCCCTAGTCTCAAGCCTTCGACACATAGTCGACCATGCGGTGCGGGCCAGTTTTCACGTGGTGTGCACACAAATGCAGCACATGTGCCGCCCAATGATAGGGCGATCAATTGTAACCCCCAAAATGTAAAATGTCTTCCTTTCAAATCTGCATCTTCATCGGCCAACTTCCTGTTATTCATGATAGGCCAGTCATGCTGACCACATTAGAATTGGTATGTCTAGCGAGCTCGCCGTTTCCTTCTTGCATTAATCTTGTCGTTAGAGTTCCCACAGAATGACACTAACTACGACACTAGTTCAAGTTGGAGTGGCGAGAGAACCAATACAAGAGACCGATTAATTCGCAAAGTTAAAAATATCATCCAATACAAATATGGAACAAGATATGATGTGCAGCCCTATGGAAGCTCAGTGTATATGCCAATGCAAGACCTCTCAAGAACAGGAGATGGAGACCTGGATCTTGTTGTGCTTGTGAGTCATTAACAATCAACAGCCACAGTCGTGTTCTTGTTGATTGCTGGCAGGATACCAAGTGGCCACAAGGTTTTTCTCCAGCAATGGACATGGAGCATCTACCTTGTATGTTCCATTTGCACAACTGAGGTATCAATAACTTTAACATTTGGAAGCTATCTATCATACTAGGTAACATTACTACATGTCACGAGCCAACGCCAATAACTGATCAAACGGCAGAAAGCTCGCTTGGACAATGCGACATGCAGGCTTTACTGACGTCGAGGCAATTCCCTGGGCACAGGTTCCCATTGGTTCGTCACCACGAATTTGGGAGGGTTGTTTCGGGCTCCTCACCCTCGCTCTCGATTTCTAGTTAAACTCACCGATCCTGCATCTGGGCTTCACATCGACATAAATGTGAACGAGAGGCTTGGATTGATGAACACTGACCTTATCAAGACATATTGCGATGTCGTACCCAGCCTTCGTTGTTTAGTATCTGCCATCAAAAAATGGGCTCGTCCAAGGGCTCTCAATCAACCCTCTGCCTCTGGAGCACTCCAAACGTTCAATTCCTATGCCTTGGTGCTTATGACGATTGCATGGCTCCAGGTGCGGTCTGTATTGCTTCGACTGGATCATTGGAACCTTAATATCTAAGAGACAAGGGGCTTAGCTCCGAAACTGCAAGTTGGCCTTCAACCAATGGGACTCAACAAGGATCTATTTTGGATGCGGCCACCAAAGTCATCCAAGCGGATACCTTGTGATACACGATATCGCAAGCTCACGAAGTGGGCAACACCACGGATGGATGCACTGGACAAACTCGTAGAGGAATGGTTCAGGTGAAGGACAGTTAGAAAGACTTTCATCTTGTGACTGAGACTTCATCACTTCTCAGGTTCTGGGCTCATTTTCAATTTTCGTGCCATGTAATCGACATCAAGCGGGGAGGCATTTTCCCCCGTATTCCGCATTTCGAAGGAGTTGCGCAATATGACCACGTCTCCCGAGGTCCTCGATCTGAAACCCACAATAATTGGTTGGCGTTTCTTGGTCCTGACGTGGATTCGATGACAATGTTGGAAAGTTTTCCAATTTCTGTCGTAGATCCATTCATTCGATCAAAAGTATGTATGTGTGGAAAGGTATCACTTTTCCCATCTGACCCGTATCTTCTCAGAACGTCACCAGAGGCATTAACGCTAAAGCATTGGGCATGTTTCAGGCTGAGTGCACGAGTGCTGTCGGGCTATTGAAGCTCGGCGTCGATATGACGGACATCATTGATGGATTCGACACGCTCAAGCAGGATATCAATGGACATTGGATGGCTAGGCTACAGCAAAGTCGAAAGGACCCTCCTTTCAGAACTCCTGCAGAGTCCCCACTTAAGGATGTCAGGACCTTCGATGTGGCACATCTGGAGAAATTTGATGCTATTCCTCACTGGTTTGTTTCACGACAGCTTGATGGACTGCGACACAGCAGGGACTCAGAACGTGATGGCTCATATGTTGATGGACGGATGTCATCATCAGATACCCTCGAGTCGTCTCATACAGCACATGGGAGCGAGCAAATCAGGGACGACGAAGAAGGCTTTGGGCTAAAGCCATCTTACTTTCAGAAGACTCCTCGCGTGTAGAATGCCTATGTTTGTTGTCCAAGGATCATACCGTTTTGCTTCTAAAAGCCATTCCAGTTGAAAGACATGTTGTACTCCTTCACAGCATATGTATCCACATTACTTAATGACGTTCGGCATCGTTATGAATCAGTTGATGGATCAAAAGGATGTCGGGCACCCGATTCAAGGCAGTGGCTGCCCAAACCGGTGCTAACTTGATGATAGTCTAAGCAGAGGTCATGAGAAGAACAGTATTAATATTTTGAATGCTGTGACGGCAGATATCTAACGGCGACCACGTATGCGTACAGCGAAGGAATAAAATGAATATTGAGATCTAGGAAGTACTATATGCCATTGATTATTGATCAGGCTTAGCACATTGCTGCAAAGGCTGTTCTGCTTATGTATGACATCTTATCTTGAACCACACAAGTACTCATAGGCTAGTTGCTGCCAGACCGGCATCACCGCCCATACTACGCCCTTCTCACAGACCAAATAGTTCTCTCTTTATTCAACCTTGTTTACTTACATCCAACATGTCCTGGAAACTAGGCACTTCCAAAAGTAAGTTCATGCGTGCCGGACCCCTTTGTTGATCTCCCATCCACATCACCGGTCACTGTTTTCCATGAGATCTCATGTCCTGATGGCCACACAGAGTCCAAGGACACCAAAGAAAATGGCGTCGTCTCACGATCCGTCACGCCGATACCGTCGCGGCCCACAACTCCCAAGCCTCCTGGTGCTCTCGACCAGCAAGCTCATCTTCGATCTGGTATGCTCACGATTCGTATCTTCTCCGGTAAGTCCACTATCCGACCTTGGAACATAACTATTCTGCACAGATGCTGATGTCATATTTAGGACGCGGTCTCTCCTTAGCACCTGGCATCCATGTCCCAGAGGTTATCCAAAAAGCGCTCGACAACCCACCCGCACGAAGGTCGACCAGCAACCGCGAAAGCATGCAGAGGAGGCGGTTATGGTGGCTTCCATATGTTGTCCTCGAGTTCGACAACAATCAAGTTCTGGTAGACGCCATGGGCGGAGATCTGGCCAATCCTGTGTGGTCGTACCGGGCAGACTTGTGCGTGGTTTATGCACGATGACTCAGGCATCTCTGATTGTCTCTGTAGTGACGTGTCCCGTACATCGACAATATCAGTTTCAGCATATCTTCGGACAGCCGCTGCGGTGCACAGCCAAGAAGATATGGGTAACGACCTGCTTATGGCCCGTGTAGATCTTACCCCTGTACTTGATGGTCATGTGGGTTCACGTGTTGGAGCCCGTACTCTCCCCTGATTGTCACACTTTGCATTCAGCATGCTTCAGATCAATGGTACATTGCCACCGCTGGCACTGGCTCGTTTCACCTCAAGATTGACTACAGGCCAATAAGGAACGAGTCTTTGACTATCGATGCATTCGATTTGTTGAAAGTTATTGGTAAAGGGAGCTTTGGTAAAGTGATGCAAGTGCGCAAAAAGGATACGCAGCGGATATATGCTCTCAAGACTATTCGAAAAGCCCATATCGCATCACGCCCCGGCGAAATCACACACATATTGGCCGAGCGGACGGTCCTGGCACTGGTCAACAATCCATTTATCGTTCCGCTCAAGTTTTCTTTCCAGAATCCTGACAAGTTATACCTCGTAATGTCATTCGGTCAGTATTTTACCTTTACTGGGTTGGTAACAGCTCATGCGTGCGCAGTAAATGGCGGCGAACTCTTTTACCATCTGCAGAGGGAAGGCAAATTTGATCAGGATCGCAGTCGATTTTACGCGGCAGAACTTCTATGTGCGCTCGAGCATTTGCACGGATTTAATGTAGTTTACCGGTGCGTTCTTAATGCGGAAAGCTGTGCCTTTTTGCTAACGGTCCCATAGCGACCTGAAGCCTGAAAATATACTGCTCGATTACACGGGTCATATCGCTCTTTGTGATTTTGGTTGGTACATTACAATCTGGTGGCTGATGCGTTGATTGACATTCGGTCAGGTCTTTGTAAGCTCAACATGTCAGAGACAGAGAAAACAAACAGTGAGAGTGGCTTTGATTTTAATGAAAAGATGTAACCTGTCGCTATAGCATTCTGTGGTACACCGGAGTACATTGCTCCAGAGCTGCTCGAGAGCCAGGGATACACAAAGACAGTTGACTGGTGGACGCTCGGTGTCCTGCTCTACGAAATGATGGTGCGTCCTTAGAAATAATTGCTTCTGTCCATAACTTAGTCAAACTCACAGACGGGACTACCCCCTTTCTATGACGAGAATGTAAACATGATGTACCAACGCATTCTCAGTGACCCACTTCAATTCCCTTCGGATATGCCGTCAGAGGCCAGGAGTGTCATGATCGGGCTTCTTCAGCGTGATCCTGCCCGACGTTTAGGAGCAAATGGTGGTGAGGAGATCAAGCGTCACCCTTTCTTTGCCAAATACGTGGACTGGAACAGGCACGTATCATACTCTTCGATTATCTGTGCGTCACTCATGAATCGCGCTAGGCTCCT
>QFEN01000020.1:0-18015 GCA_003316125.1 Auricularia polytricha
TGAGTCAGCCTGAGGATTAATGTCGGTTTTTTTATATCTCTTATTCCTCATTATCTGACCTCAGCCAAAGCTGTTGTTGATCCTGAAGGACCTTGGTCCGAGTCGCCGTCAAGGTACTGAGCATGACTCCCCTGAATGCCAACCCCACCCAAAATGTTTGAGAGGCGTCTTCTCAGTTACACCCGCGGATCATTAGAAAAAGGAGCAGAATAGTGGATCAGTTGGCTGCATGAGCACGCGCTGTTGCCTCCAGTGTGGCCACAAGAAATGTTGGCGCAACTGGTCGAACGTAGGCCTGTCGACAAGCGGCTTGCGGAAACAACCCTTCCCTCCCACACATCACGACTGTATACCTTCCCGCGACGCTTGCCTGCACTTTTTCCGAATTTGGGATAGAGTTATAGAATGTTGCCCCTCCACGATTCGCCTCCAACGTACGTTGTTGCTAACATCATCTTATCAGATTGCACTTGGATGTTGACAATATATCTTGCAGTATTCCTTTGAACGTATTGAAGAACAGGCTTTATGTCCTGCCGGTCGCACAGGTCGGTCTGCATCATTATGTGAGTCACTAAACTCTCTACGCGTCTCAATGACTAAAACCTCCGTAGGCGACCGTGCTTCACGATGAAGCGCTAGCTCATTCTAGTTCGTCTAGTGGGCAATAGACCAAGGTTTCAGCGAGGGCATTGCGCTTTGCAGAAGCGCTGCCCCTGCGCCCTGTCGGTCACTCAGACTGGTCCATATCATTGCATATATGGAGAAATCTACTCCTTTACGCTTGAGACGTCACCAGTTACATTTGGGCCACCTGCCCGTCGCACGCACTTACAGTGTAAGAAGCTCTACTTCTTACACATGGGATGTCGTCGGGTACATTTGTTTTCTTCCTCGTTTATTTGCGCTTCACGACACGTCAAGGAAATGCACAGCGACTTATATATTCACCAAGTAACGATGTCAGAAATCCTTCTATGTCCTATGTAATCAACTTTTCTGCTTAGCGAGCATTCAATGAATACACATAATCGACAATCACTGATTCGCCTCAGAGTGAGAGTGTATGATGAGCTGTTGCCTGCACTTGAAGGAAGACGACTGAGATACACCTCCATTATGGGGAAGGATTGTAAGATTGTCAACGTCGCTCATTATGCACATGGCGAATCTGAAATACAAAATATTAATATTATGAGGAGATATATAGCGAAGCTGCAACGGCGTTCGACCCAGCATTAGGCTGATGCTTTGTTTCTTGCGCCATCGGGCGTTTCCCCGGTCACGCATGCATCGGGCACTGGGTAGCGCTACTTGCATGTACGAATCATCCAAATTTTATTTTTCAAAGTGGAAGCTTGCTGGTACCTGGAGGCATAAAATACACTGCAACATATTTTGAATGCGGCTCGAGTGCTGTAAACACCAAGATGCAGTGAAAGAGGAATTTGATGAGCGTAACAAGCTATACAGTTGATGTTGCATATAATTTCAGACTGATGACTGATATATCACTGGAGCTTGGAGATAATCCTATATGTCCATGTAAGGCGCCGAGTCGCGAGACTTGCTGATTGAAAGTAGACACACCTTTTCAAGTTTCTGCCCGTCAGATAAAATCACGAGGCAAGATCGCAGACCCTTCAAGCACCACTGCCTTTCGAGCCAAGACAGGAGATGGCGATTCCAGAAAACCTTGAATAGATTGTTGAGCGTGACATCCCGCGGATTCGGAACTCGCGAGAGATGGACGGCCCAGTTTTGGCAGGCATAGTTGACAGCGTCGGAAGCTGATTGACTTCGTTCCCATGCGTCTTTTGCGAAATCCACAAAAGTTTTCATAGCGTGGATGATCTCCATGTTCGGCGCAAGACAACCTCGTGGTGATGCAGAGGTGGAATGTTTGTTGGGCCTTAACGCCAGGAAAACCGGAAACATCAAGAAATCCGGCAAGTCATTGAACTGCTGGATGACTTGCAAAGCTGGCATTAAAGACAAATCTGGGATGATTATGTGCTCCCTGATTGCTTCCACTGTGCTTGAGAATTCTTCGATCGCCACCCAGGCAGACGCAGTAAAAGTCGGCTGCCATGATTGACCATGGGGAGTCTGCAGCCAGTTTCGGCCGCTCTGGGTCTGCAACCAGTCTCTCCCGCTCTCGGTTCGCAGCCAGTCTCGTCCACCCAAGGTCTGCAGCCAGTCTTGCCCACTCTGTGTCTGCAGCCACTCTTCTTCGCTCTCGGCCTGCAGCCAGTGTCGCCCATTTCGGGTCTGCAACCAGGCCCGCCCGTTCGGGGTCTGCAGCCAGGCTCGCTCTGTTCTAGGCTGTAACCACTCTCGTACGCTCGGGTTATACAGCCAGTCTTTCCCGCTCCGAGTCTGCAGCCACTCTCGCCCATCCCGGAACTGCAGCCACTCTCGCCCGTTCGGGGTACTCAGCCACTCTCGCGCACTTGAGGTCTGCAGCCACTCTCGCCCGCCCAGGGTCTGCAGCCACTCTTGCAACCACTCTCGCCCACCCAGGGTCTGCAGCCACTCTTGTCCGCTCCAAGTTTGCAGCCAATCTCTCCCGCTCCAGGTCCGCATCCAGTCTTGCCCGTCCCGGATCTGCAGCCAGTCTTGCCCGCTGGGGGTCTGCAGCCAGTGTCGCGCGCTCCAGGTCTGCAGCCACGCTCGTGCGCTAGGGGTCTGCAGCCACTCCCGCCCACTCTGTGTCTGTAACCAGTTTCCCCCCCTCTGTGTCTGCAGCCAGTCTCGTCCCCTCCGGGTCTGTAGCCAATCACGCTCACTCGTAGTGTGCTGCTGCTGTGGTTGGCGCCAGGTCTGTAGCCACTCTCGGCCGCATGGGGTCTTCAGCCACTCTCGGCCGCGCTTTCTCTTGAGCCAGTCTCTCCCGCTCCTTGTCTGCAACCATTCTCGCCCGCCCCCTGTCCGCAGCCAGCTTATCCCGCTCCGAGTCCGCAGCCAGTCTTTCGCGCTCGGTGTCTGCAGCCAGTCTTTCCCGTTCCAGGTATGCAACCAGTCTCGTCCGCTCCGAGTCTGCAGCCAGCTTCGCCCGCCCCGGGTCTGTAGCCAGTCTCTCCCGCCCCGGGTCTGCAGCCACTCTGTCCCGCTCCGAGTCCGCAGCCAGCTTCGTCCTTCCCCAGTCTGCAGCCAGTCTTGCCCAGCCATGGTCTGCAGCCACTCTAGCAGCCACTCTCGCCCGCCTAGGGTCTGCAGCCACTCTCGTCCGAACAGGGTCTGCAGCCACTCTTGCCCGAAAGAGGTCTGTAGCCACTCTTGCCCAGTCTCAGTCCGTACCCACTCTTGCCCACTTTGGGTCTGCAGCCATTCATGCTCGCTCTGGGACTGTAGCCAGTCCTGTCCTCTCTGAGTCTGCAGCCAGTCGTGTCCTTCCTGGGTCTGCAGCCAGTCTTGCCCTCTGCGGCTCTGCAGCCACTTTCGACCACTCCGGGTCTGCAGCCATTCTTGCGAGCTCCAGGTCTGTAACCAGTCCTTCCCCTCCTGCGTCTGCAGCCAATCTTTCCCCCCTTGAGTCTGCAGCCAGGCATGTCCATCCATAGTCTCTAACCAGGATTGTAGTTCTGGGCTGCAATCTCCCCGAAGCCATAACAGACCTCTCAGAACTTGCAGTGGCTCCGGGGGCTCGACGATGAAGGATAATGAGTGCGTCAAGGCCCGGGGGTCGTGGGATTGCATAGCCTGACTCTGCCCCTTCAATTCTAAGAGTGCATCTAGGAGGGCTGTGCTTTCCGCAATGTCTTGCATCATCAAGCGAAAACATGAATGCGCGAGTAGCGAGTGGGGTGGGGTGATATTTCGTACTTGACGGAGACCGCAGTTTGAGGGGTCAGAAACATAGTCACGAATCGACGAGTGATATATATTCACGGGGAGACTGCTGTCGGTAGGAATGTCCACAATAGACCGTAGTTGCACCAGTGTTATCTCGACATCACTGCCCTCAACAGGGCCAAGAAGTTTTGATATTTGTAGAATTGGCAGAGGGTCCGCGAGAGCAGCAACAACCGATAAGTGCAGATACGCCTGCTTGGGATCGGCACATGTGGACAGGATACGGTCGTATAACCTGTATACTTCTGTCCCTGGTAGCAGTTCGCTCGTTAGTTCAAGCATGAGCTGAAGTTGGTCGCGAGGATCTTTGCCCTGTTCATCAATAAATTTGACCATCGTTGACGCGACGATAAAACGTCTGCCCGCTCGGCTCGCCAGCCGCGTGAGTTGATCCCCGGATGGCTGTGGGAAGTCGGGATGGCGACTTTTCAGGTCTTCAAAGCAATGCTGTAAGAAAACACAGATGTCATTGTCAACATCTGCATCGTCTAATGAGATGGTCGCAGCAACGCCCTCCATCTCTTCTCTCTGAATGGCTTTTCGGATATGATTTTCCGAGTGACTTGTGAGCAGAATGTGGATTACGGGCAGACTAGGTTCACGAAGAGCTTGGCCAAGCAGGGAGATGAGATCAACGAGCTCGCTTTCGGCTGTGGACTTCTCGAGGGTCTTCTGCTTCTTCTTCTTCTTCCTCTGTTTCTTAGCGTCGAGGGTTTCGGATGTGCATTCATCAAGGGCATCAATGACAAACACCAAAGGCGGATACTCGCATAGTCTTAAACGAAGCCTTCGGAGAGGTCGGAGAAACAATGCCTCCATTTGGTCACGAAGAGACACATTTCGGTGTAGAAGAGCGGGATTGTCGCGGAGCGCACAATTCACTTCCTCCCGGATGCTGGGAAAGTTGCTCGCAAGCTGGTAGGCAAGCGTCAAAAAGAAATAACCAGTCGAACGGCGTTTCGTGTGCTCGCGCGAGAAAAAGAACGTTCCTCCAAGCCGTTTCTCATTCGACCGCTCTTTAATTTCCAGACTTTTCATCCTTTCAGCTACGGTGAAGGCAATAGCAGACTTTCCGACGCCAGTCGTGCCATGTAGCCAAATAAGTTGACTCTTCTCTCGGTTGTCTAGTAATCCGTAGATGAATTTGAGAAGCTCCACACGGGTCCCTTCCAAACACTTGGGATGGGGCCGTCGTTCACGGGAGTCATGCATAGCACCCATGACAGCGACCTGGGACAGCTTCTCCCAAGTTCCTTGACCGGAAACTGCCCAGTAGGTCAGAAAGCGAGAGAGGAGATAAGAGCTGGAAACACAGACAGTGGTTCAGACTCATTGAGAAAGGCTGGTAATAAATGGTGACAAAATTTGTGGAACAATTCAAGGAAGCTCTGGTTGGGTTCGACAGTGTGGTTAGTAACCATGTGGAGGATGGTCATCTCGATGGACAACGTACGGAGATGTTATTTGAGGGGTCAAAGCCTAAGAATAATTCGGGGCCAGGGGAAGTTGCAAAAGAACTTTCTTTTGGCGTATGATAGCAAGCCTGTTCGATGGGCGATGAGGTGCGTAGTGAAACGATCAAGCTGTGGAGCGATCAAGATCGCAAGGCGTAACGACTCTCTCGGCCCTAAGCAGACCAATGAGACGAAGGAAGACAGTCGTTCCTTGAGAATCGTTTGAGATTGAATGTCTCAATGGGTTCAACAGTGGGTGATACTTGTGGGATGCTGGCGGTGTGAGTCTAAGAGCGGGCGCTCTGGCCGCCCTCGCTTTACCAGAGTATGTGCTATGTATACGTACATTGTACCCGTTACATGCCATCTTGGGCACTCGGCTACTGAGCTCAAGCGCTCATGTTACTGGTGAACGTTCAAGTTATAGTAACTTAAAAGTTCGGAACTGAACATACCGCTGTTGCAGGCTGCTGCCAAGTTCTGTCAGTCCAATTGTCAACCTGACGTCGAAGCATGGTCATCTCTGTCATGTCCTAGTAGCTCGCATAGTAAGTATAAGACAATATGACTCCGAGGGCGTTAGACCTAGAGGTGGAGATGCTGCGTATGTGTTTGGTTTTCCTAACTTACTCACCAGACTGAGTTTCAAGTCCTTGTTTGTCCTGTGCAGTCGCCAGCGTCATGTCCTCCATTAACCAGCTGAGCCAGCCCCTTCAACGCCTTACTGCATGAAGGTTTGAATACCAATAATAATCGACTGACTTCAATGAAGTTCAATCTCGATTTCTAAGGAGTCCTACACCTGCATCACGCTCCCGTATCAGAGTGCTTTCAACGTGGCGGTCGTTCATACTCGTGGCAGTCGACCTGAGCCGGATATCCTCGCACTCGGAGGAGTTGGTTCTGTTATATGGCTTACAGGCCAACAGGAGAGTCAACTATTACTATCTGTCGACTGTCGTGTATGGCCAGCCTCGCAGCAGGCTGCAGAAGTCATGTTCTGGATGTTATCGAGAATCTCATGTTCTCGTACTATCTATAGGTATAGCTCTGCTAGTCACTGCACGGGCCATGTCCACTGTTTAGACATCGCGCAGATCTCAAGAGGTGGTCCGTACGCTTGGATGCTGGCTGCATATATTGACATCCATGGAAAATAGGCTGTGCACTGATCGTCTTTGCACTGAGTTACGGCCAAAGAGTTTCGGCGCTAGTGCTTGATGGAGGCCGCGACAAGGTCTGTCTCCTTCAGGGCCTTCAGGGGATCGCACGTTCGACTTCCCGCTCGAAGCAACCAATCGGTTTCATGCTGAGCCTTTGTTCTCTGCTGTAAAGCATCATACGTTAGACTTCCTGCCCAGCGCAACCGATCCTCGAATCAAGTTAGACCACACAGGAGAAGCCCGCATGATCAGTGTCAAGTGTCATCGAAATACTTCATTCGCCATCGCTCCTGGCATATCTGTCAGCGCGGTGATCTCGGTACCAGATTCTAGCTGAGATTGGATTTTACCGGCCTTCATGCCCTACAATGTCGAGAACGAGACCATCGTCGACGCGCGTGCAGTGTCACCACCACGTTGTTCCATTGGTCGCATACCTTGTTATCTTCGCATTTCAGACATCACGAAACCCGCACTGGTACTAACATATTGTCATGAAATCGCGATAGTACTTTGATATTCTTTCACGGTCATGCGCAATATGCAGCGTGACTTGACTGGATAACAGAATCTTGTATTTCCACACACTCAAGTATACTACATTCAACAAACATACATGATACAACATACATGATACAGACATTATTCAGGCAATGAAAAGTATGTTCGTGTCCTATACGGGGAAAAGGGTAAGAGTTTGAGGAGCTCGCAGAAACGATACTGACCATCGGGTGAGAACTAGACAGCTGTTTCAAAACAATCAGATGAGCAAAACGTCACGCGGAGCTACAGACAAACCTGTGGTTTCTGACTGTACTTTGCCTTCAAAATAACACTGCCGGCAAGTTCATCAGAAGCCGGATAATCAATCGCGAATAATAAGGCACTCACCGGAGGGAATTAAGAAGCTGCTGGTAACTTTGTTGCGGGTTTTCGGCTGCAAAAAATATGTCAAATTAGGAGCTAAATATGACGCTCTAAGAATACTTACTGAGTGCCTTAATGAAAGCCTGCATTCCAAAAGTGCATGAAAGGCTGAAGTGAGGAGGGTGGATCAAAGAACTTACATAGCTCATGGCGCCTGTAGCTCTTCCAGCCTCTGAGGTGTCCGCGCTGGTCTGTGAATCCTTACAACCACTCCAAGAAATCTACATCGAAGGTGAGCGTGATGTAAAGTATCCAAAGGTTCACGCACGCAGTCGGCAGGGCTGGTCTTTGTGGACTTAGAGATGATGTCGGCTTTCTGTGCATTTCCGCTGGCAGTCTTGATCAATCCCGTAACGGAGCTAAACACGCCGCCCATATCGCCGCGAGCGTATGAAGTCACAGCGGACATTAAACTTTGGCCGGCCTCCGCGGCGAGGTTTGGCTCTTTGATCTTGCCTTCCGTGGAATACTGGTGCACAAAAGTGAGATTACCACAAGGGTGGGGAGTAAGGATAACGCACGATGTATGGGAGATCTAAATATAAATTGAATTGGAATTAGCGTGAGCGCTGAAAGGTGACAACAAATAGTTCATACCCAGAGCTGACCCAGAGTGGCAAGACTGCGAGAATTTTAGTATATGAATGCAATTTCAGGTTCTTGACGAAGAAAACTTACATCAAAGATAGCGGTGAGACGACAACCCGCAGGAAGCGGCTTCACCATGATTTGATGTATCATCTGACAGGTAGTCATTAGTGGGTGGAACGTGGCGAGGGATGGGCTAGAGCGCGGACACACATCATCAACAATGTGGCCATTCTGTTTGAAATCAACCGGGTAGATGACTATCCCGCAAACGGATCAGCATATACTTTCTGTGAGATCAGTGCCACATAATCGTTACCTTCATCAAATCCATCATCTTCATCGCCATCGAGGTCCTTCGTCTGTCCTCCATGACCGGAATCTATTTGGTATGAGTTACAATCAGGTAGAGATAACCACGAAAGGTGAGCGCACAATGGAAGAACAGCGAGTCATTGGCATGAGCATCGCGAACAAGCCACTCCATTGCACGCAGCTATGGATGCCCATTGGTTAGTACCAGTACAACTCTGTAGGCAGCTAGCTTGCTCACCATGTTTTGCCGAGTAGGAACTTGGCGCGGGTTCCTCGCGTCGTCAGTGAGTATAACCATGTCCTCTTCCTTGTACCCAAACTGAGCTGAAGATAATCCATGACATGCTACGCTCATTCCATAACGACTGGACTTACTGCCCAGAAAACGCTTTATATTGTTTGCATCATTGATGCAACCACGCAATTCTCCCTGCTGACCGACGTAGTTAATCCCAATCTATTTTGGAGATAGTCGTCAGATGTGAATGAGTGTCAGTTCATGCGCACGACATACGCATAAGGCTTTCTTCTTGCCGTTACACTGAGAATATTGGAAAAAGGATTGTTGTTGCATCTGATTGGGCCCTTGCATTTGAGGGCCATAGAACTGCTGTTGATTGGGTGGCCTCTGCGGGGGTCCGCCTATTGAAAAAAAATTATGATGATAAACGACTTTTATGCTCCAATAATCAACCTACTTGGAGGAGCATTAGCGTAGCCGCTGCTCATCCTGAGGAATGTTAAGGTATCTATCAACGAAGATCTTACAAACAACGTACGGGGGAGGTGCACCATAGCCACGAGGGGGTCCGGGTGGCGGTGGATAATTGCCAGGAGCACCTGGGGAAAGTGGATATTGTGAAGGCGGGCCTGGCCTGCCTGGAGGAGGCCCAGGGGGTGCGCCGTATGGCAAGGATGGAGGGCCTGGCCTACCTGAAGGAGGTCCAGGGGGTGCGCCGTATGGCGGGCCAGGCGGGGGTGCATAAGGGGTGGTAGAACCTTGAGGGGGTGTGTAGTTGCCAGCAAATTGACCTGGGTAACCACTATTCTGGTGATGCCCAGGATAGTTATCTCTTGATACGGGTGGTGGAACTCCAAAGCTGTGGTTCAATATTAATGTGACAGATACAAGCAAATTTTACTAGTTACCTACCCTCTGGGTGCTGAGGAACCGTGTGAAGGAAACGGCGGTGCGGCACCATACGTAGGGTTGTATGCAGGTGGATTGGGAGAAGGAACATGACTACCGCTGGAACCATCATCTTATCAGAACTACCACTAACTATTCGATATGAGTCACATACGGGTTTGGGAAACTGAAGCAGCGAAGAGGTGATTGAGAATTGGATTCAGCTTGCTAGAAGATGTTATCAAAACACGGTACTGCTTACCGAGGTGGGGCATCGCCATTGGTACCACTCTGATTGTTACTGGTCGGAAAACCAGAGTTTCCTGACCACATACTGGACGACGATTAACTTGATAGGTAAAATGTGAGAGTTCAGAGAAACTTGGTGCGATGGGCAACTTTAGAGTAACGGTTCAAGCAGCAAACCTCTGCTGCGCCCACAGGATGACATCTCCTGCACCGCCACTGCACTTGTACTTTGACTCAAGTTCGGACGCTGAAAGCTCTCAACATCTGCAGATCTGAACTGCGAAACATGTAATTCCTGTTGACCATTGACCAAGTTACATACATGGCAGAGATCATTGCGCATCTCATTTTGGAGGTGCATACGATAATCACAAGGGGTGTCTGACGTCCAGGGCTGTTAACTTTTTAGCCTCGCTGGCGGCTCAGAAATTCTACTTGGAGCACAAGAACTCATAACGACCGCCGACTTTCTCGTGAGTAAGATCAGTTCATCGATAACTATTTGACGCCGTTTCTCAATCAGGACACTACTTTGATCTTTCTGACTGACCGTACTCCATCGAGGTTTGTCCGATCAGACCGTATTTTTCCTTTTGAAGCGTAACTTTGAAGAAACTAAACACTGTCGCTCGATTTGCCCTCTAATAATATATCAATGCACCGCAGCGTGTAACCATGTCCCAGTGTGTACCTCGAGGTCAATTCTATGAGCAACTTATCTGACGTGACTCCGTTGTTAAGCCGGTATACGTGCTGGGGACTCCCACTAACTATTGAATCGAACATGATGCAACTTGTTCTTTGACGCATAGGCTATACCACACAAACCATTTGCTCCCATCTTTTCATTAATTTTTGTCTCTGCTTCTCCGGACCGAGCAGTCTACGCTGTGTTGATCTCGTGGCATCTTGCGGATTTATATCCGGGGTCAGCCGTAATCTCGGAAGTGTATCCAAACCAGTCCATACCATTACTGCATCATTTTGTTCCGGACCCTACCTCCCGTGTGTTTGCGTGGGCGGCCAGGATCCCCGCACCACCCCGCACCCCGGATAGGTTCTCCATTTCAATCCTTTGCCAGCCTTTGCTCCATCCAGTTTTTTTCGGAACTTATGCCGTGACATGAGAAATCAATAATGGTGATAAACCAGACAGTATAAAGAGTAGCTGCATCCGTGATTGAGTCGAGTGAGCAACCCTTCATCATTAATAACAATGGGTGGAGGCCACGCTGGAGGCGCAAGCCCTTATGCTGCAAAACGCCGTCAAGCGCTGCAGGGCAAGTCAGGATGGGTAATTTCTCTGGAATGATTGTGTCTAGTGTTGCGTACTCAACGCACCACGCAGGCTGGCCTTGTGCATAATCGCAAAATCTTTGCCAATGCAGTCTTTGCTTCTCTTGGTGGTTTGCTCTATGGTACGACCTTGTCGCTATGTTTCCTTTCAAGCTCGTACTGACACGGTGAAGGTTATAACCAGGGCGTGTTTTCCGGCGTCTTGAGGTGAGCTCTCATGCTACCTTGTATTTGGCATCCGTGATCCTCAAACTGTTTCAGTATGCATTCATTCGACCAGCGGATGGGGTCCGCCGTCAGCAATCCTGGAACCAAGGGTTGGCTCGTATCTATCCTCGAACTTGGAGCTTGGGTCGGTGTTCTGTCTACCGGGTACTTGGCTGACAAGCTCTCCCGCAAATACACCATCATGCTTGGTTAGTGAGCTTTACTTTTGCTAGGGAAGGGAGCTGATTCATTCATGCAGCCGTCGGTGTGTTCTGTGTCGGTGTCGTCGTCCAAACTGCGGCATTCCAGCCCTCGTCGATATATGGCGGTACGCTCTCAGAGTCTGTTCAGAGTTTCCCGTCTGAATCTTATCTCAGGACGTTTCGTCACTGGTCTTGGTGTTGGATCGCTCAGTATGGCGGTGCCTCTGTACAAGTATGCCATCGCAGTCCCCTTTTATGTCTTTTATTGACCCTTTACCAGCGCCGAACTTTCTCCTCCTGAAGTGCGCGGTAGTCTGGTCGCTCTGCAACAACTTGCTATCACCTTCGGTATCTTGATCTCCTTCTGGATCGACTACGGCACCAACTACATCGGTGGCACTGGAAGCGGGCAGAGCGAGATTGCATGGCGCATTCCATTGGGCATGCAGCTCGTTCCTGCTATCATTCTAGGCATTGGTATTGTTTTTATGCCTTTCTCTCCTAGGCATGTCTCGATTCCTGTTTACGACACGTCACAAATCTCATGGTATCCAGGTGGCTTGTCAACCAAGGTCGTGATGAAGAGGCCGTCGCCGTTCTTAGTAGGGCTCGCCGCCTTCCTCCGGACTCTGACCTCGTTCAAATCGAGTTCTTGTGGGTCACACGATCATTGCTGCCTTGATCTTCCTGACCTATAGTCTTTTATAGAGAAATCAAGGCCCAGTACCTCTTTGAAAAGGAATTGAATGCTTTGAAGTTCCCTCAATACCAGGATGGGTCGTTCTCGTCAAATTTCAAGCTTGGTGTCCATGCCTATATGAGCTTACTCACCTCACGCAGTACGAATTTGTCGCGCTGATATCGAAATGTGAACGCTAACGTTGCTCTTTCCAGCTCTCTTCTACCGTGTCGCTGTTGGCTCATTGTGAGTGGCTCTTGTCTACGGGTTGGACTCAGCCTGATGATTTGTAGGACCATGTTCTTCCAGCAATGGACGGGCGTCAATGCCATCTTGTACTACGCACCCAGCATCTTCAGTGACTTGGGCTTGACGGGTAACACAACTAGCCTTCTTGCCACGGGTGTTGTCGGTATTGTGTATGTCTCACCATGTACCTTCATATACCTGACTGACACAACCCAATCAGCATGTTCCTCGCAACTATCCCTGCAGTTATATGGATCGATAAAGTCGGCCGTAAGCCCGTCTTGATCTCTGGTGCTTTCATCATGGCTGCGTTAGTATTATATTCTTGCATGTGAAACTCGCCATTCTGAACGTTCCATCCACACAATAGGTGCCATCTCATTGTTGCAGTACTGACTGCGCTGTACCACAATTCTTGGTCATCGTGCGTCTCACCAATATTTCATTATCGTACTTCAACTTCAACTGAAACACCTCACCAGACACCCCACCGCTGGTTGGGTGGCTTGCGGTTGCGTCTGGGTGTTCTCCGTCGCCTTTGGTTACAGTTGGGGCCCGTGCAGCTGGATCCTCGTTGCTGAGATTTGGCCGCTCAGCATACGTGGCAAGGGTATTTCTATTGCCTCATCGTCCAATTGGGTTCGTTCTTTGAATCTTTCTAGGGAAGTACGCTGATTGTCATGGCAAACAGATGAACAATTTCATTGTCGGCCAAGTAACGCCATCAATGCTAACTCATATCGGCTTTGGGACATTTGTGTTCTTTGGCGTAAGTTTCCTGTTCATCTCCTTCTTTCAACGTCTTATGCAAATTGACACAGGCCTTCTCCTTCCTCGGCGGTTTTTTCATCATGTTCTTTGTACCCGAGACCAAGGGCCTCACTTTGGAAGAAATGGACGACGTGTTCGGAGACCGTGAAGGTCTTGCTGTTGCAGATCAACAGCGCCAGAACGCCATTGCTGACCGTATTGGCCTGACCGCGTTTGGCCAGCGCAAGGGCGAATCCGATATCGAAAAGGGCAGTCACGAGCTCTACGACGATGAGGGAAAGGCTTAATGTTCATCGATGGATGACACATATCTATGCTCTCCGAAATATCTGATACTCTGTATTATACCATTCTGCAATGCATGCACCCCAGTGGTGAACATGGAGATGGAATAATAAATTGAATAATATTAATGTTGATGGGCACCTCTCAGTTGTTGCGATGATGACGGTGTCTTGCTGCGAAGTAAAACACTTGCCGTCCGGAAGGCCGCCGGTGGGGATCTCTACGAGGCACTATTGAGAATTGAACATCCAAGCATCACCGGACTGTTGAATCTCTCCGTCGGTGTTCTGGGGAGCCGCAGTCTTCGCGGGTCTCCATTGGGTCTCCAGAAATCCTGGGGTATCCGGATCTGTTGCTTGGGGAGCTCGCGTAACTTCTATAAGATTCAAGAAGGAATGACTGTCTTCAGCAGGCTTCCTGCAGATCTATTGCCTATCGGAGACTACGTATACGTCCTCGGCCACTAATAATAGTACTGGTAAAAATCGACGCTTGCCAGCAGTTGTTGGCCTACATTGCTACTGCCTTTGCCAGCTAGCAGCACTCAAAAGCCTGCGATCGGATTCACTAGGAAAGTTATTTTTTTCCCACCGTAATCGTATCGTGATCATCGAGGACGTCCGAATTGTGCGAGGTAAAAACACTCCCTTGTTCCGTTTTAAATCGTGGGCTCTCGACTTTCCGCGGACTGTGATATGCGTTGTCACTTGTGATGACATAGTTCATCGGCTTTCATCGGATGGTACTCACTAATGTCCAGTATTTCAAAATTTGACAGAGCCCTTTGGAAAAGGTGGTCGGTTTTCCTGCCTTGCACGATTTGATATGAAGATCCTCATTTATTTGACCAATGGGATACGAAGTTAACTATCAACGGTCATAGACAAATATCCTATGCGGTGGAGTCTGAGAGTCTAAGTCGCTGGCACGGCGAACCAACTTGAAAGGTAAGTCTTGTAATGAGAATTGGCCAGCGCAATACTGTATGGACAGCTGGATTAGCAATTTTCGTCACCACACGCTGGCGAGGTGACATGGGACGTGCGCTGGGATCGATCGCCAATCAGTGAGCCTCGTTGTCTGGCAACAAATCTAGTGGGCACGCCATACTACGCCATAGAATATTTGTTGTCGCTCCTCGCCTCGGTTTATGCAATCTGGGAACGTGGGGGTAACTTGGCGAACAAGAACATGTATCATCGAGTTGCTACCCCCGTTATTTGCGAAATGAAAGGAAGTAAAGTTTCCCGTTGTCAGTTTGCACAGTCTCAGGCGCACGGTTTGAAGTTCTTTTGAAAGCACCATTAATGATGAAGGTTACTCAACTTAAACGTATGTTCGGCATGCCGAACCAACCCAGACCGCCGACGTCGGTGCGGTTGTGAAGTAAAAAAATAAGCATGTACCTCACGGTAGACTTTGGAATATGGAGGGACAACCTACACGAACGTATCGCTCGAATTAAATTACACGGCTTAGGCGGAGAGTATGATGATGTGAAGGTACCGGCCGGTGGAATGGCAGGAGTTGTGCAATACCAAGTCTCTCCGTTATTTATGAAGCAGCAGCCTGAGTACACTAGCTAAACACTTAAAGTTAGAGAAACTTAGATTAATGTCAGATGACGGTTTGAAGACCGTTAAACCAGTCGGCCCAAAGTCAAAATGGTTCTTGAATACCTTCCTAATTGGGAATAGCGAATTTCAATTGCTAATTAATTAATTGTGCTTAACCACTGGCAGTTCATCGGATGATCATCTCCATGATACTCTCCCTTGGCAGATGCCCAGTGCACTACTGTCCACCTAGTTTTAGCTTTTAAGTTATATGCTGTGAACTGTAACCTTGAAGATCTGCCTTCACCATGTCGTCTTGTGGAAACCCAGCCGCAGAAGAGGAAGCCCTCATGCCTCGTGAGTGCTTTCGACTGTGCCTACGAATGTCTCATGTGCTTGCGCAGGTCGTTTGAAGTTTGGGAAATCAAGAGACTGCGTCAGGTGCAGGTTAAAACCAGGTAACATCGTAATTCGCCATGCGGTGTATTGCAAGTGAGCGTTTTGGTTTTGTTCAGCGAGGAGCGAATCTGACTAAATTTTTCACAAGAGAATGCTTCACTCCAATGGTAGACATGAAATTCAGAAAAGCTCTGGAGCCTTCCGTCAATGCTAGGGCAGGCACCTCGAAGCGACCCAAACTCAAGGCATCGGGAAACTTGTGCTTGGGATTCTCCGGCGGCCTAGGATCGTCGATTTTGCTGGATATCGTCCATAATACATATTTTTCCAGTCGACCACCCTTGGATGATTCAGGGAAACCTAGAGGTGGCACCAATCATCCACGGAACGCCAGCGTATGGCCATCCTGTAGTGTTTGTTATGTGGAGGCATGCGGAGCTTTTGCCGGGGTGAGTCGCGGCTATGATCTCCGAGATTCAGTCACATAATGGCAGCTAGATGCAAGACAGGACCGAAGATATTCGATCTATAGTCGAGCGATATCCATCATTCGAATTCGTGCCTCTGCGAATAGAAGATGCATTTGATGGCTCTTGGTGGACCAAAGTTTCTGGATCGAGCAACACCCCCCAGGTTTGCCTGGAACTCAGCAAGCAAGGGCTAATTGCAGATGGTAGAGTTGTAACAATGCGTCTGTTCAACATACTGAACTTTGTTGTCAGGGCTTCATGTCGCTTCCCAAGTGACTGGTCTAACTTCAGTAGAAGCTCTGCAGTCGTATTTATCATCACTGCCCACGCAAACCGCAATCTCTAGTGCCATACAGAATCTCACCCGCGTGCTTATCCTTTACACCGCCCACTCCAGAGGTTCATCGCATTTACTCTTTGGATCATCTCTCACGTCGTTCTCCATCTCTCTGTTATCATCTATATCGCAAGGCGGAGGATACGCGATCCGCGAGGAACTTCAGGAGGAATGGGCGCCGGCTGCTGCTTCTGGTTCGAAGCCCAGTGATGTGCTCAGGGTTATCCGACCTCTCAGAGACGTTACTGCAAAAGAATGTGCTGTATATGCGTGGTGGAACAACGTAACCATCATTGGTCGAGAAAAGCAGAGGCGTGCTATATTAGGCATAGCAGCATTGACCAAGAGTACGATGACAGAGTATTTGTGTGCAAGACGCAGGACTGACTTATTCCACAGATTTTATAGTTGGGCTTGAGAAAGACTATCCTTCGACTGTGTCGACCATCGCTCGGACCTGTGAAAAACTGGAACCCAAGGATGCACCGAGTGGGCAATGTAAGCTGTGTAAGCGGTGAGGTTTCTTGACTACATTTCACTCGGTTCAGGTGACTAAGCCAGGATCTGTCAGGCCGATGCAATCTGGCATACAAGAGTGGAAGAGTCGTATATCAATCAGGTCCTACTCAGTTCAAAAACTTGCTGGAGACTTGACCCACATCCCGTCACCGTGCAGAGGCAATCTCGACACGAGTACCCCAGCGCAATTGCCACAGCTACTTGCACTGACCGATTTCCTTTGCTACTCTTGTCACACAACGTTGACAAGCAGGAGTAGTCGCGGAGTTAAGCAGTCGGCTCCTGGTGTATCCTCAGCTACACCATTACCTATCTGGGTGGCAAATGGTGGCCTTCGCGAGGATGGACTAATGGATAATGGAGCTTGGCGCAAGGTTCCTGAGAAAGAGATGCTCGATAACGTGGCAGAATTTCTCATCGACAATCAGGATTGCGAAGAATGAGGTACTGATAACGCTTCTTGTAGCCACCAGAACGTATATCGTTAACAACTTTACCTGATGGGGTCTAAGCTTCCAGATTGTGTGGTTTACTGAGTAGGTTTAATGACACGTGAACGTGATGTCGGCTGGTGAGCTCCTTCGAGCGCAATTCTCGTTGTTCCCCTCGGCTCTTCTGGCCTTCAACGGTGAGCGGGTATCTACCCACTGGTTACATGGCTTGCTGACCGTTACATTCAGCATGTGATAATGTCAAGCTTTAGGCTAGGCGGTTGTTTCCACCACTCGCAAAAGTTGTTGAGCAGCTTAGCATTGACATCGCCATGGACAAGGTCTTGTTGTTGGGACCATGAGCACCTGGAGCGGCCCATCAACGATTAGCTATCCAGTACCGGGGGAGCCGACGTCAAGGCAGCAAGTGATATCGTGGCGAGCTCACTGCAAGTTATGATACCATGATGTCTGTGATCATGGTGCGAACATGGACTTGAGCGTAAAATGCCCTCCTCGTTCTCCCAGATCGAGTCCACGATTTTAGGCGATGTGGTAAAAACATCAAGATTCCTGAGGAGGAGATACGCGACATCAGCTTCTCACAATCTGGAAATGAGGTGTGTGCTGATAGAACACTTCTCGCCATTGCAGTAGTCAGAACGTGTATCATTAGCAACCTTCTGGCGTGCGGACCATGCTAATCTATCATAACTTTAGTCTCCCGTAGTTAGCATACCGGACCATGCTTGATTTAGATGTAATAATAGCCTAGTGTATGGTATATCGATTCGGATCAAGGTTCTGAATCAGGCTCGCGTTGGCCTGGGTCCTCATCAGGTACATGCAGTAACAGATTCAGAATAATCACGTACTTCAAGTACTGTGCACCTGGTCATAATTTATCCATCGTAGCCGAAGATTTTAAATAGG